>CAFUXE010000809.1:61372-79555 GCA_903364295.1 Serranus cabrilla | reverse complement strand
TAGAACCAACAGTAACAGTTTTTCTTGTGACTATAACATATTAACATGAACAAGTTTATATGATTTCTTATAAAAACATACGGTGGGGTTGGTATGGTCTCCTACTACATATGAGTGGTGACTGTTTTAAACGTGACAATTGCTGTTTTGGTTAACATTGTGAAATGAAACTACTTGGTTAGGTTTATTAGGGTTAAAATAAATACTTCTGTACACAGGGATCTCAAGTCTCAAGCATTGGACCTGAGACTCGAGCATTTCCACCTGTTTGCACACTCACACGCCACACCTTGTATTTCTCATGCAGAGAAATTACTAGGACAATGCACATCAAGTTGCACCGCTATTTTGTAACTGTGGAACAGGCAGGAATCAAGCTTCCGTAGACTTCAGATCGAGCTTGCCATGCGCTAGTTTTCTGGGTGAAAGCTTGTTTGATCCATTGACCATGTCCCCTGCCGCCTACGTGGCTTTCATACTATGCTGCTGTCACCGGACTAAATTCCACTGGATACCAATGAGTTACAGTGCATTACTTTTTCAGACAGTTTATGATAGCCTGCTTAGGTACAATGATAGGAATCACAAGCTCTACACTGCAGTACAAAAAAAATGTTGTTTCTCTATTTCTATAGCTCAACTGATGTGGATGTCACACAGCCATCAAATGCATCGTCTAAGTGTTTTTTTTTTAACTGGACTCTTGTTTAAAAATGAGATACATGAATATATTGAAAGGTCAGTCATGGACAGTTTCGATTTATTACGCTAAGGTTTGGCTAAATAAGCTAGCTAGCTAGCTTAAGCTGATGATTCACCTGGTAAAATAAACCGTCATCGGTGATGTACAAGATGCTCGTTTTTGTATCTATAACCTACTTCTGTACCTATTTATTAATTAATTATCGTCTTGTAACCTATTGTTTCAATAACTATTACCTCATCATTATTCTCAGTGTCACAGTGAATTTCATATGTGATTATAGAAATCTGAATTGTGTCTTCATGGAGCTAAAAAAAAAAAAAAACTCATAAAGAAACAAACTCACAAACACAGTCACAACGTATTTCCCTTTATATTGTCATATTTTGACATTGTGGGTGTACTCTAGTCCCTAATGGTATTTCTCTGTCTCTGTCACTTCTAGAAAGAAATAGCAATCTAACCATGTTTAAAGGATCTTTAAAAAAGAGACATTGGTTTGATTCTCCTGCTCGCCGAATAATCAGGTCTAATGAATAAAAACAGCAGAAATGTGTCCTGTGTGTGTGTGTATGTGTGTGTCCTGTGCATGTGTGTGTGTGTGTACCCGATGGCTCAGGTGGGGGGTCCTTCTATTACAACACTCAAACCATCAGGTTCATTAGCCCAACAATTACACATTCATGAATTTGCTGTTAAAATGGCATTTGCTGAGCTAAGTGCGCCAGCTCCTGTCAACCTTAAGTGCTGGGTAAAATACTTTTAATTGGTCTCAGTCTTTAGCCTGGTCGATTATGGGGGTCGGCTTTCTGGGAGCGCGGTTGAAACATGGGGGCTAAAAGCCTCCAAGATGGTGGGCTGGCAGAGGCAGAGTGGAGGAGATGCTCCGGAGGAAAAGGTCAGGGTAATCACCAGAAAGGGCAGCATGCAAAATAATTAAAGAGAGAATAATTGGCTGCAAGTTGTTTATGTGCATCTATGTGTGTGTAATGGTAGCAGAAGACAGGTAGAGAGATAGACAGGTTCGTGTTTGTGTGTGTGTGTGTGTGAAAGCTGTATTTAAGTGCAGATGCGTTTACAGCTGTGTTCACTGGCTAAATGGAAAATCCCATTACATCCATTCCTTTCATCCTCTAGGAATTACATCTGGAATTGACAATATCAAACCATAGCTACATAAGTCATCCTAATCAGCACTGAGATCTAATTTAAATAAATGTATTAATTGCATAGTAAATCAGACTAGGAATGACTGTTGTTACCGCAACCATTTGAGTCCAATAAAAAGCTCCAGCATATTGATGCCCCAATGTCCATCCTAAGGCCTAAAAGTCTTTACTCTCAGTGACTAAACTGACGTCTTTTGGTAAGTGCTTGCATGCAAGAAGCTGCAAGGGCTTGAAATGGTATAAATTGGAAAAACTTTAAGGTGTAATGTTACCTTGAAGCCAAAAGATGCTATGAACGACTTTGGTTTGGACAAAGTCTGCAGAAACGCTGACTTATGAACATAAAGGGCAAAAAAGGTATGCAAGAGATCCCACAAGCACTTGATAAATCAAGATGAATCTATAGTGGGATGGCCTTAAGTCCTCATGGATGTGTGAACACATTGGGATTGGGCCTTATGCTTCTAATATCTTAGTGATAAAAGTTATGTGTTATTAAAAACTCAACAGAACCCCCAAACCCTTCAACCAAATTTTGTTGTTTAGTTCCAATCCTCAATTACGACCCACAGGAGCATTTCCAAAATGACACAGAAGATCAATACGTCCTCATATCTAAACGTAACATTGTTGCTTCCTCACTGACCCCTTTTCTTTTACACTTGGTAACGTCACATATGTCTTGGTGTAATTCATACTTACTATGGCCACTAGTCAGCACTGCTAGCTACAAAAGCAAATATGAGTCGTAATAAGGTGTTGTACAAACAAGTTACAAACAAGGTGTTGTGCAAGTCACCATAAATTAACACATCCTCAAGATGCAATACACAAATGAACAGTGTAGGAGTAGTATTCACCATTTTCACGATGTGTTTTAATTGACTGGACTGTTGTCATGTCTGTTATTTACATCCTGCAAATCTGGTAGTTCAGAGTTCTCTGATGTGCCCTCTGGTGGAACCCTACAGTAACACATGTACTTGAGCAAGTATGTGAACAACTCCATTCACAAGGCAGCCAGTTTTGTATGGCTCAATGGCAGTATATCTCAAACAACTTTGGTCCTCATATTACAGTATTTTACCTAGAGAATATCGTCATTTTACAACCTGATCTCACAAATTGACTTGAGATTACCACCTTTATATTCACAATGAATGACACACGTCATTATACATACACGTACGGTTCACGGTAAGGCGTTATAAAAGAGAAAACAAGTAAATAAATATACCAGAAATGCTGGAAGTGAAGCCACCGAAGTTATGTAAAAAACAAGTTACGTAAAAACAATGTGACAGTGAATACGTGTGACCAGCTCCAAGAATCTCCATTGACTTCCACATATTATGTGCCATCAGCACGTTATTATGTGTTAAAATAAACGTTGTCATAATTGGCTGTAATTTTATCAGTCTGACTTAATCAGTGCTGTGATCAGTTAAAATCAGCTGTAAAACAAAACGAAATCTTACTGCATTAACAGGCCCAAATAGTTCTAACAATCTGTCCAGTTTGGTTGTTTCAGTTTAGTTAGAAATCAGTGCAGTGAACTGTCCACCAACACACCACTTTGTTTGACAGCATTTGTGCGACAGTCGATTCACTCATCACCAATAAACAGAGGTGGCATCATGGGGGTCTTCTGCAATGTCGGGGAGTCACTTAATATTCCAGCAGGCTAACACATCATTATTTCATCCGCCCTGACAAACATCAGACGTGCAAGAGTTTTGACTGTAAACACAACATAACCAGCATTATGAGATGAGAATCAGAGGCATGCTAATGGTCGAGGGGGATCGATGCCCGTGTGGCATTTAGTCAATACCTAACAATGGAACGTGTTGAAAACTAAATGCCATAGGAGCAGAGTGCTGGAGTTAATTGTCGGATACTTCTCGCCTGCTGTACTTTGAGGGCCTAATTAGTTTAAGTTGTCTGAAAAGGGATAGGTGGCTGAATCAATGTTCACCAATGGAAAGGATGGAGATACACACTATGGTTTGTTTTTCGCCTCTCGACTGATTTCATTGATTTTGAAAGTCAGAATGGAAGGCTTTGTGTCTGCTTTATAGTGAGTAGTTGCAATAACTGCTTATGTATTGTTTTCTGCTTTTATTCCTCACCTGTTTGTTCGATGGATGCTCAAAATAATAACGTACGATTTGTCATAGTCACAGACTTCCAATTGCAGAATGAAATGGATTTTCAAATGAAAGAAGGGGCGCTGAATCGCTTGATTTTAGCCGACAAGGACGGCTGGAGTTATTTACATCTGTTGTCACAATGGGTGGCACTTACTGATAATGTCTATAATCAGCCTATTTAATGCTTTCAACAGAGTGGCAGATATGAAACAGATGGTTAATCTGCAGGCATACTCTCAACACAACACGCTCCATATCAGCAGTTGGTGTAAGACCACTACATCTGAACACTTTCCCTTTTAGAGGCTTCGGAACAGTGGCGGACTCAGGCCGTCTGAGGGGTGGGGGTGGAAAAGTATTTAAAAAGCTAGGGCACTAGAAAGTTTTCTAGTACGCAGGTCTGCTCATATGGCACTGCTTTGTGCTTCTCAATTTTGAGGCCAGGCTAGAGGGCACTGTGTTTGTTTTCTCCATTTGCGATCACCCAAGAACACACTGTATCGCAATTCATTCCATTTTCTCCATTGGAAAGAAACCCACAATAACACTTCTTCACATTTTCTCCATTTAAGGGCACCCTAGAAGGCACGTTATCATGTTTTCTATATTTAAAAGCAGGGGCACTTTATGTTTTACCTGCCATGTTGCCACCCAAAAAGTCACTTGGGATCCCAAAAAATGCACTTTATAACTTTTTTACCATTACAGAACACCCAATGTGGCACCTAATCATGTTTTATCTGCCAAGGGAGTATCTGAAAGGGCACTTTTGCAGAGTTTTTTTTTTAATGTTAACATGGGTGCACCATGGGATAGGACACCTCAAATGCAGCAGTGTGTTGGAAGTTAAGGTGAGTTAGGAAGGCTAACTGTAGTCCCATGAATAATTCTATACAGGTATACTGGACTAATCAACCAGGTAGAGACATTGCTTGCTAGAAATGTCGGACAAAATACAAAGCGCCAGTGCTGCACTTTAACCTTCCACTGCACACAGAAGTGAACATTTTGTGAGCTTTGTAGTTCTTCTTCTTTGGCGAGGATAAAGAGCCCGCTCCCTCCTCCCTGCCATGCTGCAGCCCAGATTTGATCAGACCCCTGCGGTGAATCATTTTTACGGTCCTGCACACACTGTAAACACGAGCACACACATACTCCATCCTCCTCTGGAAAGCCAAGGTTTGGTGCACATCTGACGATGCTGTACAGGTGCAGGACAAAAGCGCGCAGCATAGCAGGAGAAACACACGTTGCCTGATTACCATCATGTTTGGTGAAAACGCTGCTGTGAGCAGTTTGTTAAACAAAGTGCACGTTTGGGAGCTGACAAACAGAGAGGAAGCGTTCTCCTCGGATGCTCATTGAGAGGTTATGGCTGCAATCAGAGCCTCTGATGGAAATTGAAATAAAGCTGCCATTTAGGGGCCACATACACACGATATGGAGCCATGCAATCATTCACTATGCATGAAGGCTTTAGCTATGACCAATGTTACCATCTGCAAAGGCCTGTGTGATTTCTTTTTTAGCTAATCTCTGCTTAACATGGCACATAATACAGTGCAGTGCCATACTTTAATAGTGAATTCGGAGATGTAAGTGCATCATGGTGCTATTAAAACATAATCTCTGCATATCCAATCAGTGTAAACACCAGTTAATGTGTGGCGTGTGTATACCATAATAGTGCAGCAATCACTTCTCCTTGGAGCCATCAGGTCGGAGGATATGATCTTCACAGGAACAGGCAACCTGTCATTGAAAATGTCCTTTAAGTTGACGAGCCGTCATTTACAATGCATCAGAGATGGCCTTGCGGTGGCAATACCATTTAGTTCCAAGCCCGGCGCCGTTCATGCTTGGGAGAAAGACAAAAAAAAAAATGCTATTCTAATTAACATCAGCAGTGACCCGAAAATAAACATTTATTTTCCCATCTTCTGCACGCAGTGAAAGATTTTTGACTTGTCCTTTGATAGCTTCCTATTTCCATTTTCATCTGGGTTTCTGCTTCCCATGTCTCAACCTGTAATTTATGCATCAAATTCATGCATAATTAATTTTGAATTTACCACTGTATAAGTATTAAAACACCAAAACAAATTCTGTGATAATGGAGGTGTTTGAGGTCTCCCTCGTTTCAAATTAATACCTCCCCCTTCCCACCTTTTCTTTTTTTCTCTCAGTGAGCAGGAAGGAAGGATAAAATAAATTGAAAATATCACACACTGACAACTAAAGCACACAGTTACAGTAACAAAGCCCACACCGAATTGTAATAAAAAAATATGACATCTCTGTCTTTATATTAAGAGCCTTATTGCTATAATTGTTACCTATCAGCTAATATGTTATTATGACATATGTACATCCTCTGGACATCAGACACAGACATAGTTATATAACACATAAAAAATAAACATCAGTACAACTATCTATGTAAGGATTATTTTTCATGAGGAATTACACGTTGCCACTATATGTGTTAACAAAATATGACATTTTTATATAAGAGTTTATAAAAACAAACAAAAAAAGATTCTTTACGGTAACACATATTTTCCTTTTTAAGTCTTTTTTTATATTTACATATAAATCAGCATACATTGACAAACAACATATATTGGGGAAGATATGTCTATATATTGACATGTGTTTTTATGAATAATAATATAAAGTATGTGTGTTATAGCATGTCGTTCAGGAATAAACTTAGAATGCAGGTTGTTATTCATGTGCATGCATGTATTCATGTGTTTGTTGAACAGGTAAAACTGCCAAAACACTTTATTATTATTAGCTCATGTCTGTATCTCTGCACACAAACAGCTGTTAAACCGACTGACAGATGATCCAGTGCTGCAGTTATTAGAAACGGACGTAGCTTCACATGACGCTGCAGAGGAAAGGGCGTCTTGTGTGCCTTAAAACTTTTCCTCTCTCCTCGCCTGGTTTCCTGTGTGTCTACGTGCATCCCCAGTGGGCGGGACTAAGATGCAAGGAAAAGACGCAAGCAAGCGAAACGTGGATGGAATAAAAGTTTTAGTGTATGTATTGAAACCTGAGAATATATATCGAGAAAACTGAGAAAATATATAAAACGCATTTGACTTCATTAGAGCAGTCGTGCCATCTTGTGTTTTCGCTGTGATTTGTCACTTTCATGACAGCTTCTTTTAGAAAGGCCGTCACAAGAAAACTCAGAGTATTCACCATTCGTTTTGATCATTTTGATAATCACCTCAGTGTCTTAGATAACTATTAGCTATGCTAACCGTCTACAAGGGGATATGATCTGTGTGTGTGTGTGTGTGTGTGTGTGTGTGTGTGTGTGTGTGCGTGTGCGCGTGCATGTGCGCGTGCATGCGTGTTATGGCATCCTATTCATATTTATGTGTCTAACCATGTAGGTTGAAGATACACTGTTGCCCATAAAGTTGGAATAATTTTGTTTTCAGGCACAATCCTGTTTATAGTTTTGATATCACATTGTCACAATCATTCCATGGAAAGAGGCAAATTATTTTATTCCAACTTTATGAGCAACAGTATATTTATATTATATATGCAAGTTTATGAAATCAACATATATACAAAGATTCTTATTTTAAACATGCATGTCTGTCTTTTACATTTTCAGATGTATTATTGACATTGACAGGGCTTGGGGTGAACATAACGATATGTGTATTGAAATGGATTGATGGAAGAGGAATCCATGTTTCAGTGGTGAATCGGTATTTTCCTCTGTTACGGCCTCATTAACATCTTTGTCGTAAAAAGTGGAGTCTTTTTTACAATAAAAGTAAATCACAAATGTCCTCAATGGCATCATATTGTGCATAAAGCATAACAGGCATATTTATACTTGTTTCAGTTTGTGTCAATCAGCCCCTGGGAAGATGTTTATTTACAGTGCATTGCATTGGCTGCAATTGAAAAAAAGGGAGCTGGGAGGAGATTGATGGATTTCAGCATAAGACAGTGTGACAGTCAGTAAGTGCTTCAAGAGAGATGATCAGCAGAAATGTAATTCCATGTGAAGGTGAAGGCTTTAATCATGCCGCCATATCTGGATCTTCAGTGTGTATTACAGAAGAGTATCAGTCTGAGTATACCAAAATATAACAAGTGCTGCTAAACAGCCATTAGCACAATCCCTGTCTCACTTCCATGGATTAAATAGTCCCACTACAGTATATCCTGTCTGTGCTCCAACTGCATTTCCTATTCATGACAGAAATGGGTCTAATAGGTGAAACTAATAGCATGCCATTTGACGGCTGCTTTTACCCAAAGTGCCATGCAGCACCATGAGTGCATGTATTTTCAGCACAGGTGCAAGCTGAGCCCCTAATCTTAGTAATGTTAGAATGGCAATGTGCGCTATTATTTTGGCTAAGCTGTGAGATTTCTCCACTGGAATCACTGTACTAAATGTTGAAGAGCATATGAGATATGTCTTTGAAGATAAAACACATCTTCCGCCAAAGAGAAAAGTCAAGCCAGTTCTCCGGAAATCATCTAAAATGTGCGTCTGACACCAGAGCGTTAGAGGTGGGGGGGTTTCAGATGCTGTTTCACCGTCCAACAAGCACTTCAGTTGAGGCATACATGATCACTTTCACTGTAAAATTAGGCCAATGTTTGATGGTGTTTGGTTTAGCCAATCAAATGTGTGGTCACCCGAGGTCAGGGGCCGACAACCTTTACGAACAAAAAGGCTATTGTTGGCCAAAAAAAGAGAAAAAAATGTTGGAATGGAGCTGCAAATCTTATTTTGAGCCTTGCAATGAAGATTAAACAGCCTAATCTGTATAAATCAACCTACCAGCATTACTAAGAGGTCATAATGAGCATTTATTAATATGATTATGTCAGAATGCAGCGAGGACCCAAGTGCAAATGAGAGGCTGACACTGAAGAAATATCTCCGGAGATTTGGAATTGAAAGCTAGCCTAGCTAGAGAAACTCAAACTCTACACATGGAAAATGAAAATGTAAAGGTAAAGAAATAAACATTTCATTTTATTTTTTTCTGTCACAGCCACAGGAAGCCACAGCAGACAAGCTGCCTACCCCTGGCCCTAACACCTGTACCAGGACAGAGGTGTTGGCTTTGTGCCGCCAGGGATCCGTCTATAATCACAAAAACAAAAAGAAGCTATTGGAGCAACCATTAACTTGTATATTTATTTGATTCCAGCTCTATTCCTCCATTATATTCCATTCCAGTGGCAATTGTGTCTGGAAAAGTGCGCCAGTGTGCTACCAGTAAGCTATGCTGTGTCCTCTATTAGTTTTATTTTGGCGGTGGCTTGGGGTGCCAATTTTCTTGTCTTTGTAGGAAACCCGGATATTTTAGTATTTAACGGATGTCTGTTGGGACTCAGGACTCCCAGCTTGAAACCGGGACACCACCAAACAAACCAGGACGTCTGGTCACCAAACATTACCCTGTAAATCTACTACTTCGCCTAGCATTGGCTAGCATTCCTTGAAGAGTAAACAGTTGTCAGTCTGATCTTTCAGCTACACACCAGTCCAGTTGTGTAGACTCCTCTGTCCCCCTGTATTGTGTTCAACTCACTCACACTGCTTGCACCCTGCAGGGCTGGATATAGTCCAAAATGGTTCTGTTTACACTGCATGGGTTGTCTGTCTACATACATGTTCTCCCCCGCTGACACAGGCAGATGATGAAATTCATGTCACGTGGGACCCTTGTGGCCACGCAGATGTGGAAGTGTAATTTAAGCTTGAGGGGACATGCTGGCAAAACGCTGTTGCGGTGAGTTTGGCCCTTGACAAATGAATTCAGCTCAGTCAGAGACACTTAATGTCAAGGAATTGACCATTTATAGCAAATGGATATACAGTTAGATTTGTCAGAAAGGGTTCTGCTCTTTGGGGAAGCACTAAGAAGCCAAGAAGCAGCACAGATTCTTTTAATGTTAATGTATTCAAGGTCACCTTGCATGAACATTAAATCTTAATGTCACAGCACAGGAACTACTGGTAAAAAGATGTGTTGTTTGGTCAAAGGGATTTAATTATCGCTGTTAACAGGCCACATCATACACTGAATGCCTTCAGCCGCCAAAAACAAGAAAGGTAGCACAGCATTCACTTTCCACTGTCGCTTCACTCACTCGTCCTCTTCTTGTGTTCCTAACTGGGCATTTAGCTCAAGTTTTGGTTTCAAATCCTCCAGGTTTACAAATAGATGCATTGTTCATTGTTGATCACGGTCTCAACAAAAGTTCCTGTTTCTTCCTTCCTTATTTGCATGGACTAAAGGAGTTAATACGTGAAGCTTAAAGCTGGCCGGTAAACCGCAATATTGGAGTTTTCTTTTTGACAGAATTTCTTCATAACGGATTTTACATAAATTACATGTCGACAAAACAATTTTTAAAAAAGTATCTATTTTAAAATACGATGTCTGTCATAGTCCTGTTCGCGCCCATCTGCCATCTTTCTCTCAAAACGCATTGCATGATGGTCAATATTGTTGGTCTGGTGACCACCAGCTGCTCCCTACTTTTCACAATGCATTATGGGAGATATGTAGTGCACTATATAGTGGATAGCAATGGGATTTCGGCCACAGCCACAGTGTCAGGGGAGGATCTCCCATCAGCCCTGAATTTCTTCGATACGCTGCTGCATGATCTTGTATATGTTAATAATGATTGTAAACTGCGTATAGAAATAACGGACATAGTGACCATAATGTAACCATTGGTTTGTGGGCTACAGTTTTAAAAGATTTGGCATGGCACTTTGGTCGTCGATATCTTGGCCATCGCCATATCGTTTTTTTTCCACATGTGCAAATCAGGAATGATGTTTTTGACTAACACAAGTATTAGCGTCCTCCCTTGGCTAGCAAGGGGCAGTCGTTATTCTAAATGAACAGCTGACTCCTTAGAGTGTCTTTTAGTTCAACTGAACACAGAATAAGACATTTTTAAGGGACCGAAATGTTACAATTAACTTTGATGAACTAAAAACACACTTAGAAAGGGTCAAAGTTTGGAACGTAAGAACACAGTGCATTACTTTACAAAAACATCATGCTGTATTGAAGGAGACTTCAGACCATAAACTCATCAACTCCAGAAAATTGTTTACTGAGCTAATAAATCAAGTCAGAAATATGGTGTTCATAGACTTCTATACATTCTGGCCAGTGGCCATGAGTTTGCAGGTTTAAGGCGCTTCCACAGTGGCTTCACTTTTCAGGCCTGGAGGTTGCTGTTTGATATACAGATCCATCCATACATTGATCCATACATTCATTTTCTTCCCCAGATCATGGGGAATCAGGCCAAGTAAGGTGATTCCAGGTCCAGTTGTTTTCCAGCTCTTCCTGGATATTTAGGTGTTATATTTGTTTAGCTTGAAAGGGTTTGTACCTTTGAATATCTAACTTTCTCTATTGCACATAATCCTGTATGGAATATACAGTAATGCTGCAGGGATCAGTTTGAAAGTGGTTAGTATTCAAAGCAGCGCAGGAATATTACGCCTGATGAGGAAAAAGAAAGTAACTTGGACTGAAATTAGAGCAGTCATGTGTCAACACAGCAATTAACAAGGCCCTTGCCGCCTATAGCTTTAATGGAGTGGGAGTTTTATCAGGCGTATTAACAGCTTAAGTCTTCCACACCGGGGCCGACGCTCAGTGTCAATCAACACTCTGTGTGCTTCATATCAGCTCCGGTCATTTGGCTGTCTCCGTTCAACTGTTTTTTCCTGCTGGCATCAAACCTTTAATGTCATGACATTAGATTTTTTTTTGAGGAGATAGCAGGGAGAGATGAGTCTTGGCTCGATCAATACTGCTGTTCCCCCTCTGAACTGTTGTTGGTAGTTATGGTGGTGCCCTTTTGCAGAGTCTGTCATCTGTTAATCAGGACGAAAAGTTTGGATAGCAGAGGCAAACTGGGAGAAAGAATGTTTCGCTCTGCGGTGGCATCACCAGAGGAGGTTGGTGTGATTTTTGCCCGTCCACACTGGTAATTTCAGTCAGTCATCTAGACAGTAAAATCATTTGGTGGTAGACTGTGGCAATTTAAGGGCAACCACACAATGTCAGCTAGACGACAGCAAAACTGGTGAATCTTTCTTCGAGTGGCCAAATGGCAGCCTGTTCCATGTCTGACCCGACACCTTCATTTAATGACCGGTAGGATATTTCCAAATTAAAATTATCTTTGGCCTGCTGAACACTAGGCGTCACTGTGACCATAGGGGAAACATCAGCCACAGAGAGCACTCCGGCTGGGTGATGTGGAATGATATTATTATTTTTGAGAGTTGTTGTTTGCCATTTTCATCATGCCTGTCCACATTGGGATTGAGAATTAAGGTAGATTTTTACCCCCAACACCCTGTGATTAGTATGTGTGCACATGTTGTAGTGCTTAAAGTCATAAATGTTAATAATACCAAACTTTAGAATTTCCAGAGTGCCGTCATTTTACACTATGCGATATAAAGACTTAAATAATGTCGAAACAAAACTAGAAAATATGACTTCCTGGTCACTGCCTAAGTTACTTATAGATACTGAAATATGTTACAGTTGTGCGTCGCTATAACGCGGTTCACCTTTCGCAGCCTCGCAGTTTTGCTGATTTTTTTTTTGCAATTTTGCATGCTTTCCTTTTTTTTTTTACAGCACATTGTTTTCTGCGTCCTGATTGGCTAAGGGATTGTAGTCCATTGTCAATCAATCTCCTCCGTACCGTGTCTCTTTTACAGTACAGAATGCGTTCAGCTTGCCAAATTGACATGTACAGTATCTTCGATCCGTGGCAGTGTGACTGAAGTTTGAGATCGTTTAAACAAGAGAGAAATGTGAGAAAATGTTAATGCCTGTCTGAGAAAAGTGTATAAAGTGTGTAATGAGGGGTTTGCAACCTTAAAACATTTATAATCTGTAAAAATAAAGCTGACTACTTTGCGGATTTCGCCTTTTGCCGGTTATTTTTAGAACATAACTCCCGCAATTAACGAAGGACCGCTGTATAGGATCATTTTATGATTATGTCTTGTATTTATTTAGCTAAGAAAAAAAGAAATAGAGAAATCCTCTCTCAGACAATTGAGACCATACACTCAAGAATGTATTTACTGAGGTAATAAATCAAGTGGAAAGTAGGGTCATTTTTGCATAGACTTCTATACAATTTACTTACACATTGCACCTTTTAAGTTCATGAATATAACAAAGTTGGAACGACTTCCCAACTCAGGAAATGGGACCGCCTGAGAAGCACATGAATGCACCTTTTGCCTTGGTGGAGGTCTGTGCTCCCTGACCACCGTTCTAGCTTACGACTAACATTTAATAGTGATAAAATCATCTTACTGCAGATTCAAGTGCAGCCCAAAGTGTTTAAAACTAATCTTAAATGAAAAGGCTCTACAAGGCCGCTCGACTCTTGTAAAAGAGATGCCAGGTGTGTAAGTTGGTTAAGTGCAGATGCTAAATTATCCCAGGGCATCAAACATGGAGGTGGTAATTTCAGCTGGGAGTATTTAGTGGGTGAAAATCACACACATGCTCTTTGAGGGAAAAATAAAATTCCTCGGCTCCTGTGGTAATAATTACCTATTATAAGCCATCCTCTGGTTCTGCTAATGCAGTCTAGGGAGAGCTTTACACTTATGCTGTTCTTTAATAAAATATTTCACTAAACAATAGAGCAAAAATGTTGCTAACATTCAATTTAAAAAGCCATTAGGCTGCCCACATACTGTCTGATCTGCAGTCGTGGCAGCACTCTGCTCCCAGCGTATATATTTTCTGCTCAGAAATGTAGCTAAAATCATTCTTTGGAGAAAGATTTATGTTAGGGTTATAGAATATTCTTTTTAAAAGTCAATATATTGTTCGTGTAGAACAGCCAAATAGCCACCAAACAGCAGAAAGTGATGAGAGGGAAAAGGTGAGGATGGATGAGTGAGGACAAGGGAAGCAGCGAGAGGGACAGTGAAGAGGCTCCAGCAGGCAGATGGAAGTCTGGAGTCAGAATCACTTGTAATACAGCTGCTCTTATTGTGGCCTTTGACTGCCGTGAAGATGAAGCGACAGAGGTCAACTTATATTAGACGAGGGAGAAAATGTGAAGGAAATGTCGGCAGATTTTCCCCAACAATATCTCGGGGAAAGTGCTGACGGGACCAAGTCTGGAGACTGAAAGATCAGGGCTTTTTTTCTGTTTTTTTTCACAGACCTTTATCATTGTAATGAGTCCGAATGGACAAGGGCCGAGCATTGCAGGACGGTGTTATAATGTGCATGTTCGCAGCAGGTATGGAAAGATAGAGAAGCGAGCAGAGGGGAGGGAGGGAGGGAAGAAGGTTGAGTCTTATTTCTCCCTTCTGCATTTCATTACTTCCTATTTCCCATTAATACAAGCATCTCCGGAGTCAGCAAACAGCGCAGGGCAAATGGAAATGAAAGCGGAGCATCTCGCCATGCTTTGGCTGCCATCAGCGTGGTGTATTTAGTCGCGCACACAAGCTGCCATCACGGACAGCAGGAGTCGTTTGCGGCCAGCGTTTTGCTAAAGCAGCGGGTGTTCGTCATTTGTTTGCTGAGATTACATGGTGGGTGATCTCGTTTAGGAGGTTTTACTCTTTGTTTCACGCCGGATGGGTGGGCAATGTTTGGAGGGAAATGAAGGAAGAAAAACAACTGTGAGGAATAAATACGAGAAAGTAAACAGCAAAGATTGGGCAATGTCTGGAAAGCAAAAGAAGCGTTGTGTGTACCGTAAGGCAGATTTGAAAAAACGAAGAAAACGAAGCTCAGAATTCAAAATGTGGCACAAATAAACACTCTCAGAAATAAAGGGCTGAATTTGAACCTTTAGGGGTACAACAGCTTGTCACTGCTCACAGCTGCTGTATCCTTGACATTGGCTTGAGAACATGTATGTAACTTTTGGCCCTCAAAATAGGACACACAGTTTGTTGAGGTCCATTAATTAGCCCTTGGGGGGAACATTCATCTAGATGGTACCTTTCTTGGAAAGCAATGGACTCCTACTATACCCCTATTTCTGATCATTATTGGATATCAATGTATCTTTGTGAGGGCCAACAAGATGAATATATGTTCCCAAGCCAATGTCAAGAGTACATCAGCTGCACCACTTAAGATACAAATTCAGCACGAGTGTGTTTTTGACCTTGACAAACATTCAAATAAAACCAATCAATGATCGTGTGATGATGCCTCTCCTTTCTTTTTGCTCTGCAGTAGACTTTGAATCAAGGAAACGTCATGTCATCTGAAAACGATGTCTCTTCATCAATACACAAAAAATTATAATAAATGAAAAAATCAAACATTGAAGCTTATTTTCCACATGACAAATCCCTTCCAAGTGAATGAAATGAGCTTTGAAAGAGTTTCGAGGGAATGAGAGCGGACTGGAAGAAAAAATGCACAGAAGGATCATAATTAGGGGGGAAAAAAAGCTTCAAATGTCGGTTCCGCTAGCTTAGACTTCTCCCTCCACCACGTCATGCAATCTGCCTTTCTAATTCCCCTAAGCCCCCCAGGCCAATTTTCTGCTATGCTAGCACTATCCTTCCAAGGAATTGCTTATGTTAATATGGCGGATAAAATACTCTCAGCAATTAAGCAATTAATATGTCTGAAATTTGCTGTTGTTGTTTACTGCCTTTAAATATTGGCATTTTCATGCCTCCACGACCAAGTTGGAGATGGAATAAACAAAGTGATTTTTTTGTTTATGCTATTAAGAATTTGGGATTGGATGAATGGTCTCAGCACTGTACAAAAAGTACAAGATTAAACAAATACAAAGGGGATTTTATTTATAAATGTTTCTTAATCTTTAGGGCTTTGGACTCAATTGATTTATAATATATCTCATGTACACACTGATATTGGGTTTTCAGTAATCTCGAGAGATCACTTTGTGCATAGTTTTTAACATGGCACCTACTGTAAAAGAAGTTTGATGGCACTAATAGTGGCCCGCTAATCTCTTACTAACGTTTTGTGAGTTACAGGCATTCTTATGAACGGCTTTTGTTTTAAAAGTCCTTTGGCTGGTGCTTATCTTCCCTACAATGACACTTGCATTGTCTTTTTCAAACATCCCTGAACTGTCTGTAGTTATAAATTGATTATAAATGCATACAAGTATTTAAATTTTCCAGAAAACGGCATTTTAGTTGTGTGGTGTGAGAGCATGTGGGAGAAACTGTAACTATATTATACAGTTTGCTGCAAGTTTGTGCTTTACATCTGTAACACGTGTTCTGAGTGAATTACTTACATGACAAATAACTCTAGGCTTTGTTGGTACAATTTGCATAGGAGTAAGTAAAAGTTGACTTTGGCAAGTAGATTTCCCACCCAAAACCCCCCAAAACATTAAAATTTAAATTTAAAAAAAGGTAATTCAGTCTGTTTTGTTTTGTTTTTAGATTATTTAAAAAGTATCAGTGTCAGTGGAACAACCATAGTACAACTGAAACATGGGGCGTGTATTACAGGGTGATACTAGTGTTTTTGGAGACTTAGGATATTGAAAATGCTGCAGTCTTGAGAAGACTTTAAAACACTCTGAACATTATTTGGGAAACAATATTTTCCATCTTGAAGACATTGCTTAAAAGAACAGGTAACTTAATAAAACATGAACCACCCAAATATTTGGAGAATTCTACAGGCTTTCTCTTGGGTGTTGTCAGAATGAGTTTATGGGTTTATAGGTTTACCCCAGACAGTAATCTCTCACTGAAGTATGTGTAATACAGCATGATCTCACATTCTCTGATGACATTGTTTTTAACACTGAATTTTGGAAAATACATGCCAGCAGCACAGAAACAATGCCAATTAAAACTACCAGGGGTTCCTTTTCATGCTGGGTACACGTATTGGTAGTGATGATTGACAGCGATGCAGAGTTGAAATGGCTAATGGTGGATGGGTCAAACAAACAGCAGACTTTCACCCAGGAAAACAGGGTTTGTGTCCCATGTGTAAACAATGTAAATTACTTTTAACCTAACCGTTTTTTACCGAACTTCTGTGACTTCACTTCCAACTATATTTATTTACTTTATTGTCTTTTATAACACCTTACCAGGAAGCTTTTGTCGTAAACTTTGGTCAGTGGTGCACGAACTGTACATGTATAATAATATATTTGCTATTTTTAGAACGCCCCACTAATTTTACATTGGCATTGTTTCCGTGTTGCTGGCACATATTTTCCACAAATTATGTGCCACCAGCACGTAATTCGCTGTTAAAACAAACGTGGTCATTTCATGTCATTTTGTGACGTCAGGTTGTTGTAATATCCAGGCTACTGCCTTGACTGGACTTCATAGCCATTGATGAAGCCAACTTGCTTTTCAGTAGAAAGTCTTCAGTTGACTTTAAAAATAAAAAAAAATCCTGGCTGAGTTCAATGTACATTCCATTTTGAGTTGCTTGTCACGTGTGATCTTGATTAGATCTATGCAAATACGTATCTTAGCGTATGTTACCATAGAGGTAAGTTGATTGGCAGCCCACTGCGTTTCATTTTTAATGTGCCCACATGCATCTCTGACCACCTACAGAGGTGCTTTAAATGATTGCATCTTCAATACGTCTGCTGCACATTTACATCTTAAACTATTGCATTTTTGCATAAAATTGTGATTGCGCCACCGAATCACCACCCGGAGCACACTGAGTGAAATTGTATTTTTTTGTAAAAGTCAAGGCTTGTTATTAATGCAACAAAGCTTCAGTCTAGCATGTGAAACAGCAAGGACAGAGATGGGAGAGGAGAGGAGAGGAGAGGAGGGGGGAGGATGAAAGACTGGTGGCTGGAGAGAGAGAGAATGAGAGTGAGAGACTATTGCTCATCATAATATAACCCAACCAGCTGAGGAAAGAGATGGAAAATTACAGAGGCTCCTAAGTGCACTTTTTGATGCTGAAAGAGCAGGTAAGGCTCTTTGAAACCAGCTCATCAGTGCTTTTTTCATAGTGTAGTGCTGGGCCATACAGGCATGGGTAAATAACACCTGCAGCACTCAGTCAGCGTGACCCAACATACAAACACTCCTCAACATCAGACAGGTATAATATGTGTGTGT
>CAFUXE010000809.1:42981-60942 GCA_903364295.1 Serranus cabrilla | reverse complement strand
AATTTACATAAAAATGCCAATTTTTGCCCAATGCCCATTAAATCACTACTGCTTTGTAAGCTTGATGGTGGCGGAGGGAAGTTCAATACGTAAATATGAGCCGTATTTTACTGCCTACACAAACGACCTATTTACGTTTTCGAGGGCAGACCAGTCTGGTTAGTTACATTGGGTAACTACATTCAGTTGGTACAATCTAGCATCTATAGTATATGCAGCATGAGGATATAAACAGGGACTGGATGGGGACTGTCATAAAAAGTCAATTATTGAGAAAATACTATTATTAATTAAAATCCACCTTTTGCAGGAAAGAAAATTCTAGAAGAAAATTACACTATGCAAATGACATCAAAGTCACCCATTTACTGCAAAATACACAAAGATTTAACTGAGAACTACACTATAACGAGCTTATGTAAGTGGATAAGGCAGAAACATTACAGTCTTTAGTGCCTAATTATGTTGTTCACAACCTACAACCTGAAAATGAGATCTGAGAAGCATAAAAAACATCAACTCTTGGTTAAATATGTATCTTTCACACTGAAACAACAGATGTAGTCTACTTATTTTTTTTGCACAGCCCTTTTTGAGTTATTGGAATGTTATAGTGTAATTAAAAAGATTCCAGTTAGTGTAACAGTAAACAGCAAGGGAGGGCTGATCTTCCCTCAAACAACTACAAGATAACCCTGCCTGTATCTCCTGTGTACATAGTTACTTTGTCTATATATGGAACATTTATGAATGTGTTTTATATGTATTAAACAGTCAGCAAAAATAAAATTATACTAAAATTAAAAATAGGATGAAAGAATGTGTTCTAACCTTTTGACCCCTATTTAAAGAGTAATGCAGAGTAGGCATTGCCCTCATCTGAATGACAAACATTCTGTCAACACAATGACAGTCCGTCAAATTTAAATTAATATATGTTCACATAGTATACAGTATTTGTCTGAGTGTGTGTAGGTTGGGGGGATGCCCTGATACGTCTGGGCTTTCCCCTGCTTGTCACTCATCTTGATGAGCTGTCATGTAACCTGAGGCCCAGTTAACGACCACTATAAACCCTCCACCTGCATGTTAGCGGAGGATGGAGCTCAGGCAGCCAATCTGCAACAAATAAACCACAGATGTTCAATGATGTTTGATATATATACGGTTCGTGGTTGTAAAAAAAAAAAAGCTGCAGCTACAAAACCACTGACCTAGGTTTAGGACAAAAAATGTTCTGGTTAATTGTTATAAAAGACAGTGTAAGAAGTAAATAAATGTGCGTAAATGCCGTAAGTGAAACAGCTACGAGGGTGGCGTGAATACCGTCAGTTGATGTGATCCAAAAAATGGGAGGATGTAAAAAACGGAAGTTACATTAAAAAGTAGTATACTTTTGTTTTCTCACGGGACATGAGTCCTGTTCTCTGCGGTGAAGGCCCATCCACCCAGTTATGTTTTCTGGGAGATTTGTTTAAAAAATCTAAATATTTTTTTGTTATTTTACATAAAATATAATTTCAGCTGTAATTTGGATTGACATTATTTTGCACAGTTTACCTCAGAGAAATGAAAAAGGGATCCAATTAAATTGCTTAAAGATAAGAGAAAATATAGTGGTCTATCGTTACATCACAACTTAATAACCAAGGTGAAGGTCTGTTGTCAGATACAACAGTACTGGTACCATGTGATCTATATCGCATGTAAGTACCAGGTGTAGGTACCAGGATATCTGCACAAGAACACACACGCTTCACTTATATCTCCTCCACTTTGCCCCGACTCTCTGGCCCCTTTTCCTCCTGTATTCAGCCATCCATCACATCTGTTTTCCACAGCTCACATCCTTCGTCTCCTCTTTCCCCTGACAGACAGGACATCACTTCACTGCATCAGCACCCCAACCTTCCTCATGTACAGACAGACAGATGGACAGATAGGTGAATGGATGGCAGGGATGGAGAAAAGGTGGATTTGCCGCTCCACCTCTGCGCTGTTATGATATCGAACGCCCGCCCACTCCTGCCATCGCCGTGGTAGCAAATAGATTGCCATTACACTCAGCCACTTCACACGTCTGAATAGCTCTCTCTCTTTCCTTCTTATGCTGTTTTTCTTTTTATGTCCCTTAAGCTCCTCTCTCTCTCTCTCTCTCTCTCTCTCACTTCATCTCTCCAGAGTTTCATTTTTCTTTCCACCTCTGGCATATAAGCAACACTGGCGTGACGTTAACGATCAATTTAACAATATATATTGAGCACAGTTCCCCGGAGAAATTTGTAATCAAGAAGTGTATTGATCCAGCGTATTATTCTGTAGTTTGCTGTGAATGTTGGAACAAAGTCACATAATAATGCTTGATTATGTGAAGGTACATCCCAGTTTTAGTGGAAAAAAAGAGATGAAGGTAATACCTGGAATTGAGTTTCACCGAAGAAAAAAACAGCGAGTCAGAGAGTTACTCAGTGGATTAGTTTTTCCTTTGACAATCAGTCTCAATACAAAATAAAGTTGTGTTCAGGTACAGCATGAAGTGAGTTTTCGGGCTGCTTTGACCTCTTGGTACACACAAACAGCTAATGGATGACATTCCCATGTGACACTCAGGAGTGTAAGATTATCATGTTAGCTAGATTAGGTTTTACTTTGTGCTGTACTGGCTGCAGTGTGTAATATTACAATGCGTTGTCATTGTATGTACTGGCTTTTTTAAGAAACAAAACAGTGCCAAGTGAAGTTGTTTTCTTCATTGTTTTGTGGTGGAATTGGTGACCTTTTAGTGTACACATAGTTTTGTGGAGTAAAAAATTGTAGTTTTATGACCTTGCCAGCTTGCCAGAACTATTTATTCTATGATCAGAACCGACCAGAACTCGTAGCTCAATAAATAAGCTAACAAGCTTTACATCCACTACCGTACTGACGAGCATTTCATACAACTTTAAGGCCTTTAAGGCCTCTTCATCACAATTTCTCTACTGGAAGGGCATCCCAGAGGGCACGCTTTTTCTGCAACCGAGAAGACAACTTATTATGTTGTCTCAATTTAAGGGCACCCTTGAGGGCACTTTATTTATTTTTTTTCTACTATGGGGGCATTCAAGAGGTCACCATTTCTTTCAAACATGGCGGCACAAAGAGTCATCCACCATTCTCCTTCCTTGGGTCCACCAGCAGTCATGGCAGTTTCCTTTGGCAATCAGCTAAGAATCCCCATTATACTGAAGGGGTACTGTTTAAAAGACATCATAGAGAAAAGCCCCTGGGAAGAAAAGTGATTCATGCTGAATGAAAAAAGGGGGCAATAGAGTGAAAAATAAACGACAGTCTGTATAAAAATGACTTTTACATACAAAGTCTCGTTGGGAGTTGTTCTGATATTCCTGAAGAATTTATCCTTCTTGCTTCTGATCAGTTTGGCGTAGAGGTGAAATGTGACTGAGTGAAGCTCTGATACAGATGCATTAATTCACACCATCATTATGTGCAGCAACTCGACTTCCTCTGGAGAGTAGGTGTGCCACGACACCTTTCTGCACTGTTCTTCTTTGGAGAGGAAGTTGGAGCGAGGAGCAGCCCAGCTGTGCACGATGCGCTCAACAGCTGGCAAAAAGTGACAGCCACCTTGTGACAACATGCCGCAGCACCTCTTGATAATCCATTTCAAAGAAGCGAGGGAGGCTTGTGACACGCTTGGCAGACGATGCAAATTCCACTTTGACATCAAAACACAAGGCTTTCATTTCACTGTTAATGCAGATGTGACTGATGTGACACTTGCTGTACTGTTTGCATCCTTTAGATTCTCAAGCCATGAACAGAACTATGATGCAAAATCCACTGATTCATCACACTCAAATCATTATTATTCACAGTGCTTTTATTTGCATCCTTGTAGAAATCTTACAAACTATTTTGGACATCTTTAGTTAGAGAACGGTAACACTGCTAATAGGGATGTTGTGTTGTCCTTGTTTGAAGAATCAGGTTCAATATTCAAAGATTTTTTCTTTTAAGATGGAGAAGCAGTTCAGTTAACATCTTGTTGGCCCTGTCTGTGCTAGTGTAGTGGTGTGTCACTGAGGTTACCTCACAAAGTGGTTATCTTAGCTCAGCTGCAATTACAAGGCTCTCTGGAGAGGAGTCCTTATCTGGAGTGTTTTCTTCAGTAGCTTGTCCAAATCCTTGTGTCTCTGACTGACAACACACCTGTCTGCGCTTCCCTTCAAATTTGACAGGAAAAGAATCCGACAAAGGGAGCATTCAGCTGTGAAATTTTCAACTTTTCTGAGCAATTGCAGTGTTTGAACTGTACACTTTGTAAAATGCTTTCTCTCTTCTGTGAAACCTATATGACTATCTGCAAGAACACACAGCAGGCCTCGCAGGCCCAATATAATTTAGGGGATATTTACTAAGGATTTGCAGCCGTCTTAGGCACTAAATAGTCCATTTGTCCTCACTGACCAAAGAGTCCAATCTCAACTTCATGCAGGTAAAATAGAAAAAAAGTTTGGACTTTTGCTATTTTTATTTTTCTGATTGACTCGTGCACTATGCTTCCCACAATCCCTAAACGGACTTTCTCTATCTTTATACTTCATCGCTTCATACCCTGCTTTCCTCCAGTCACATCATATGAAGGTCACCACTTAACAGCAAATGTCAATGTGGCTCACAATTACATTATCTATGAGTTAGAGTGCATAACTTTATGTAGGTATCACTATGAATACTGACTACAAACAGCCTATACCAATTGTACAGGCATGATTGTGTTGTACTGATATATTTAGTGCTAATGTAGATCATACTACATTATCAACACAACAGGTAAACATGAAGAGGTTTTGAGTTTGCTTTAATAGGGAATCAGGGGGAATCAGGAATAAAAGCCTGTCTCTAATGTAAGCCTGTTTCAAGTCAAGACCTTGTTCTGTAGTAGGTTTTTTTTTTATATATATATATATAGTTACAGTCGCTTTCCAACAGCACCACACAGCCAGGTAAAGTAGTTTTCCTTGATGACCTGTTGGAGGTCATAGTGAGCAACATTTCCTCTAAACCATGCAACCACATATCATTTACCACTAACCCACAAAAACTATCCACAGCAGCGTTTATTAAATCAGCGCCATGACCGCTGGAAGGAGATCAGCATGTCATAATACCTAAATGTCACAGTTTTAAAAACATTGTTAATGTTGTGAAATGGTTAGGGAAAAAAAGTCCATGGTTAGGCATAGCAAAATAGTTAAAACAGTTAAATAAATGGACGTTACTTCTGGAAGTGGATAAGCTACATAGCATCACATAAACATGACAAAACTACACGCATGCTACGCTAAAAGGTTAAGGTATGTAACTTCAAACAACAACGTCAACTTTTGTTTTTTTTAACAAGACTAAAACACCTACTTCTACGGCCACTAGGGGGTGCCACCAATTACAAATATACATGGGACATTTTAAGTTGCTGCACAGACAACAGGTGGTTTCAAACAAACCCTGTTTTGCGTTACATATCAAACCATGAGTGAACTGTATTACATTCAACAGGTCACAATACCTTATTACACATTTTGAGTGTGACGATAAGGAAAAGTTTAACTTTGTCACAGCTGTTTACAGGGGGGCAAAATTTCGAGCTGCACTCCTATTTCTCAGACCCACAGGAGGTGATGGATCAAAACTAAAAAAGTGAGATCTAAAATGTCTCTTAAAAGCAGCAGGTGAGTGCTGACATTCAATCATCCTTTGGATTCCATAAAGCACACGGTAAAGAGTACACACACACCTTCACACACACCATTAGTGCTTCTTTTCAGTCTCAGTCGCTGCGTATGCATTACATCTGCACTTCATTCTATTTGTAGCTTTGAGTATGTTTTTATGAGTGTGTCTAAGAGTGTGATGCGTGAGTTTACTCCTAAGAAGACCTCCCACATTCAGCACTGAGCGCCTCATGAAATAACTCCTCACTGTCCCGATTGGCCTCATATCCAGCAGCGTGCAGCATTTTGCCAGTAATGCACTGACATGCCGAGAACCCTGGGTAAATGGAGGTCCCGCTGGTTTGGCCAGATCACAACACAACAAACTAAACAAACACAGCAAGCAGGGTTCAACTCAGCGGAGACCCTATCACAACACTAATGGAGCGTTCACTGTATTCGTATTTACATTAGGGATGCTTTAATTTCTTTATTTCTAAATAATTGTGTCTCTGAGGATGTATGTGTGTGTGTTTGTGAGCACATGCAAGTCTAGCGTAACGGGTTTGTTTGTTCTCGGTTGAGTCCAATCACAGCAGAGTTGTGTACACAACACACAACTCTCATTCCGACAGTATCCAAGTCTCTGCTGTGAATACATGGCAGGAGTCAAGCAGCTCTTCTCAGTGTCTCTGCTCCCTGCAGTACAGATTTGGCACACACACATGTGCATGACACCACACACACACAAGCACAAATCAAGTCTCTATGTTGAGATCACCTCTGCGGAAGCTAATCCATTTAGCTCAGCTGTAGCATTTGTGTTGGAGCTACCATTATATGTTTATGGATGTATGAAGATGAGTGTACCATGTGCCAATTTCCATCACAAGATTAGTCAACTAAGACTTGTAATTGAGGCTTGACGAGCCAAATAATATGAGAGAAATACTTTTGTTCAACAGATGTAGAGAAATCTTCATCTCACACTACAGCTCCCTGCTGCCTTTGGCTCTTCATCTCACATACAGCGTGAAAACATAACACGTTTTGAGTGGCAAGTGCAAAGATAACATTTAAACTAAGAGTTAATAGCAATATTTAACTGTGACAATCCATGTGCATCACCTGTTGTTTGAATGGAGGATCGTGAAAAAAATTAATTATCACATTTTCCCTCTCGACTCATCACACATAGAACACCAGAGCCCTTGGTGTTTGTTTCGAATGAAAAGGGTAGAACTTAAGCATCTTTTTTGAGTCACCTTAGTCTGTGAAAAAATAATGATGTAGACATATTGTCTTTTTGCAACCAGCACATGAGCAGAAGAGATCAGAAGCTGGGATTATGCTATGAATAAGTAAAGGCTAGTACTAGCTAGCTAGCTAGGTTAGCAAAGGGCTATTCTAAATGAACAGCTAATTCCATAGAGTGTCTTTTAGTCCAACCAAACTCTGAGCAGGACATTGACACACAGAGCAGTGTGGTAGCTACCCGTCAGCCATGAAGTGGCCCTGCCACTACATTCATTTACTAAATAACATCATGCTGTATTGAAGAACATGTAAAAATACAGATAAGGACCATATTCACAAACTGACTGTGTGTCGCCCCTGCTGGCCAATAGAAAGAATGTAGGCTTAACGCGTGGTTATGTTTAGGCAACAAAACTACTTGGTTAAGGTTACAAGATCTAGTTTGTACAAAAGTTTGTGACAACTAGAATGGCAATATCCTGGGTGACAGTCACAGCAATTTGCAAAAGTCCCAGGTTAGTTTGACCCATCCACTCACCCAGACCTCCTTCCTCCCTGGACTTGCACTCTTTACACAACAACACCTCAATTCCTCAGATCACCCCTGCATGACCAAACATCAGACTGGCCTTCCCTCAAAAACATCAATATAGCTCGTTTATACAGGCAGAAATACTCATATTTACATTGTACTGTCATTTGCCGCCATCTTGCTGATGTAGTAGTTTAATTGGTGGAACGTTTTATGAATAACTTTTTTTTATATGGAACATACGTTTTTTATGTAACGTTTTTTATGTGGCTTAAATTCACTGAAACTGCAGCCTTTTTCACAACCGCGAACCAAACGTGTGTGTATAATGACGTGGAAGCTGTGGTGGCATTGGAAAACAGTATTCTGTCAATTAGGTTGAAGATCTTGTTGCCAACATTATGCTAAAGGATCAGTCTGTGCAATAAAAAAGTGATGCCAAAGGCTCCTGACGAAGCATTTGTATGTGGCGAGTTGGGTCAGCCCAGTCACCGTCAAAGAGGTTTTGTTAGTAAGGTTCAGGGAGATAAGTAAAACACAATATGTGAGTCAAACAAACTGTATCTTAACAACACTGATTTATTGAAACTACATACCAGACAACCTTGCTGCTAATATAATACTCTCGATGATGACATTAGCAGAAGCCATGCTCCTGTGTGTGTGTGCATGGGTGCAGTTAGTATAAGGACAAGTCAAACTCCTGCCAAAGGCACCTGTGAACTCCAGAGATCAAAGCGGGGTTGTTGTTGTTTTTTTCTGATAGAGGTTTGTTGTGTTCCCTTCTATCCCTCTGTCATCACACAACTTCCATAATCTCCTTATGGAAATTCATAATCATAAACCAGCACGACACAGGCCGCAGCTGCTGCAATGTAGGTGCGTCGCACGATGAAACGAAGATGTAAATAAATAATTTTAAGTGTCACCTCACCGGAGAAAGAGCTGGAGGAGCTCTTGGGGATTGTGACACATCCCACGTGGCTTTACTGGTTCCACTTGTCAGCTAAAAAAAAAAATCTAATCCAGCTGCTTGCTTTTCACCTTAGAGCTTAGGTACGCAGTGCCGCTGTTTCAGGATGATTTTGTCTGGAGTGGACTTAGCATACATCAGCCTCATTTTACGCTTCTTATCTTTCCTTCCTCTTCCTTGTCACCCTTTCTTTGATTCACTTGACTTTGTTTTCGCACCTTGTTGACAGATTCCCTTCTTTTGTTTGTTGTTTAAACCAAGTGAGGATTTAGCCCTGCACTGACACAGCTTTTGGCCTCAAAGCTGAACTGTTTGACTCCAGGCAAACAGCTTTTTTTTTTCTCCCCGTACCGGGTGTAATCCTCACAGATAAAGCAACCTCTTCGAACACAGCAGAGTGTAGCAGTTGCTTAGGCAACAGACTATCCCATCTAATCCAACCTGTTCCAATCTCCCCAAAGTCTGAATACCTGTCGAATTGAAAGGCTTCCTAAGCTTACTGCTTGTTAGCCTTGAGTCTTATGAATAACATTTTCAACGAAGATTTCAATAACACCATGTCAGCTTATTCATTGACATAAAAGCTGGAGCAGCCTCTAACTGCAGGACTGTGGGCAGAAGATTGCACTTAGTATAATTTTTAAGGCATCAAGCAACTCAACAGGCAACAATCTAATGGCTTTAATAACAACATTTATTTGTTACAATTGGTACATTTCTATCCACCTATTTTTATTGACATTTTCAATTTTCACATAAAAAAACCTGAGTGGACACGGGATAATTTGGAAGTCTTGAATTATTGTGAATTACACTTGGCTGAGGTGAAAAGTCTCAATTAAAGGAAAATGCAACAAAGTGCAATAGAAATAGAAACAGATTTAGCAAATGAATGATGACGTACTGAAGCATGTGCAGTGTGTCCAAGCGGCAACCTGCACCGACTCCAGTCCACTTGACAATGGTAATGCACCTCTATGCTAGTTTGCCAACCGCCAATAGCCACTAGAAGAGTAGGAAAAGAGTGGGGCTCATCCCGAAATGTTTCCATTTTGGCACAGTTTTAGTTTTCTTTCAGTATCACTTTGCCTTATCTTGACCAAGAAAATGTGGACATTTTAAAGGAAGCATTTCGCCTTTGTGGCCTGTTAATATACACTCATCAGCCACTTGATTAGCTACTAGGTGTTCCTAATAAAGTGGCGGTGTGGTCTTTATCTGCTTCAAGGTTGGACGTGTTGTGGTTCAGAGATGCTAATCTGCAGACCTTGGTTGTAACAAGTGGTTATTTGACTGTTGAACCAGTCTGGTCATTCTCCTCTGACCTCCGGCATCAATAAGACATCAAGGCTCACTGGATATTTTCCCTTTTTCTCACCAGTCTCTTTCTGTGTTAGATCAGCAGTTTGTGAAATACTCAGACTAACAACCATGCCACGTTAAAGTCAGTTAAATCACCTTTCTTCCCGGTTCTGATGCCCGTCTTCACCATGTCTACATGTCTAAAAGCATTGAGTAGCTGCCATGTGATTAGCTGATTATATATTTGCATTAACAGATAGTTGAACAGCTGTACCTAATAAAGTGGCCATTGAGTGTACATTGGCTAAGAATAGCCTATGTGTGGAAAACACTGTATATAGCTGATGTCAGTGACTTTTTAATTGGCAAGAACATCTTAATGAAAAATGCCGATTCAGGCGGTCCTCTCACTCATACACTGCACTGAACCTGCAAAACTAGAAATCAACCTAACTCTGGGCTCTCTGAGTGACAGGCGGCTGCCCTCAGCAGGGGCTAGCCGCTAATACTACTGTGATTATTATGTGATTATTATTAATTACTTCTAGTAATTATTGCTCAAACGCTGGCTAGCTATCTAGCCAGCTAGCTAACTAGCCAGCCACTGAATGACTTGTAAATTCAAATTTCACAACATAGTGCTTCATCCACACACTCACAGCAAGCATGTCGCTGTTGCTCGTTGTCCTGTTGGCACACATAAGGTTTACCATTTGTTTTACATACGGTAACTCACTGGCTTCATTGAAGTCACCAGTGTGGAACATTTTACCTTTCCGGAGGATCTTCAGATTTGGTGTTTCTCCATCATCCTGGACTCTGGCGGTGGTTCTAGTGTAAGGAAGTGCAGCTGCAGTAAGCTGCAGTAAGCTATAGAGTGTCGTCTGTAAAAAAAAGAAATACATTTCTTCATTGGATGCACGTAAGTAGTAGTGAAAACTGGGAAAATTTGCTGGTGAAAGTTGCAAACTGGGACATTTTAGTGTTTTAGAGATATCTGTTGGGACTCTGGACACCAAGGTAAAACCTAGACAAACCTGAGCTATATTGCCACCTGTTGGTTTGGCATGCTCTTGACAGCGATACTATTGTGTTTTTGTGTTTTCATTTGAATAGAGATTTCTTAAAGGATTGCCTGTGTGGACGGATTTATTTTTAAAACGAAGGACGATGATGTGGTCTGTGGTTCACCTGTTTACGGCAAGAAACAATTCAAGAAGCAACCATTTCATGTCATCAATAACATTATTCACTTGTGACAGTGTGTCCAGCACTAAAGAACTGACTGTAATGAAAATGGAGCTGACCCCAGATTAGCCCCGCAGATCACCACATTGTTTGTCTTTGTGTGTCCCCCCTCAAAAAAAGAAACATTCTTCAATTCAGCTCTTACAGTTCCCACCTCAGAAAGAAATGATGGGGGAGAGATGATCTGGCCAAGCGTTTTATAATCTTCCCCGGGGTGCCGGGAGCAGCAAAGTGTTGGGGACATAGTATTGATTTATATAAAACTCAATGTTCCCTCCGCTGCCCAGATCTGAGTGTGTCTGGACCGTGAGAGCGATAAGGGATTGGACTAATGTGAGTGCAGAGCAAAAGGGCCTTGATGCCAAATGGATAAGCTCAGAGTTTTAACAACCTGAAAGTTTGCACTCTCCCTGCTGTATTTTATGTTTTTTTTCCTTCATTGTGTCGTTGTTACAGTGCTGGGTCTTGATGAATTGGAGCATTAAGGATTATGTTCTCCAAGAGATGCCCCTGGTGATTTGGGGTAAAAACTGGAATATGTCAAGTCACCGTCTGAGTGGAACTCGCAGCTACTGCATAGATTTTGGCCAGATTTATAAGCCTAATTAGAGCAGCCCACACAGGCACAGACAACTTTGCAGACTTTACCTTGTCATAGTTTTTTATATAATGTTATCTAAGGGCAGCTGAATCTTGAAAATGTTGCTGGGGTAGCATATACAACACTTGATTGGGTACAAAATCCATATAAATACATACAGTATACTGCCTGAGTTCACTTCAGGGTATATTCAGAAACATGAACTCACAGCATTGCAATTTCAGTCCAACTCAAGTCATCTCTAAACATTTTAATGACACATTTAATTCAGCTAATTGTCTTAGCAAACATTGTCTTATTATTTTCTTCAATTATCCAGAGTGGCTAGCAAGTTGCTTTTCTTTAATTACTTCATTATATTTTGTTACCATGTATATTAAGCAAACCCTTTACACCCTGAGTTGTGTTGTTTAGGTGTTAATTAAGATATCCTGTTTACTGACATCCAGGAAGCGAATGAAACCTCTTTGTCTGGACACTTTAACAGGAGGAAAATATCCACTTTATTGTCTAGTATATTAAGATATAATTGAACTGATCTGCTCCGTGATACCCAATCAATATATGAGTCAGTATTGGCTCAATATCTGTATTGGAAGTATTAAGATCCTTTAAGTAAACATAGCAGAACCAGGTAAAGGTGAAATACTCCACTACAACTAACAGTCCTGCATGTATTTCAGTGCTCATTCAAATATTTAAGTGGAATTAAGACAATTTAAAAGAACAGTACCCCTCTTTTATAATATCATCATTATTATATTACTGGATTATTGTTACTGATGCATTAACATATAAGCAGCAGCATCATTGTTTAAGTTGGTTGAGATGACATTAAGAAACTTTTTGATTGAACTTCAAATAATAATTGTATTACAAATCTGAGCTACTTGTACTTTACTTGAGTATTTTCTTTTCATATCTCTTCCACTCCATTACATTTCAGAGGGGAATATTATAGACAGCTGTACAACATTTCAAATTAAGAATTTTATATACATTCATTACAATAAATTATGATGTTATTATATCAATAAGCCCCTTTCTTTTGTTCCTCAGGGGAAATCCACCCAGCAGTAGGTAAAGTAATTTATAGAATATAGAAATCATTAAAATTAGTGATTAGTGACTAACACATTAATGCATCAGTATTTATAATCATATCATATGTATTATTACATAAGGTATTTTACTTACCTTATGTAGCTTCATTATACTTGGATGCTTATACTTTGAAATTATACCTGAGTAATTTGAGTGAGATTTTGAATGTAATAGTTTTACTTTTAATTTTAATCTCTGTCAGGTATATATGTTAACATGGTTACCACTCATAAATATCAATGCTGATCAAACCCACACAAGGTGATAAACATCAGAAATATGGTCCCAGCTGAAACCTATTTACCTAATAATAATGTTCATGTTAAAAAGATAGAGACCCTAGGCTCAAGTTCTAACTCTAGAAACTAGTAGATAATACTAATTTTGTCTCCAAATGATGTGCCTTTCCTTGATGTTCACAGCGTCCATTTTCCAGCAAAGGAAGAACTGCATTTTTTATAGCTAGGGATGTAAAAAGTGCAGGAATTTGGTACCAGAGACTGGGCTTAGCATGCTGAGACCCACTTTTGAAGCACTTTTGAAGCAGTTTAGTGTAAGGTTGTGGCATTTGTTAATTAATTATAACCTAGTTAAAAATAGTAATGACATCATATCTCATGCTTCAAGTCACGACAGACTTTTTACATTGAGTTAACAGTCTTTCCCTAACCTTTACCAAGTACCATATTTTGATGTATTCATTCGTTAAAGCACCTAAAAGAATTTTCATTTTCTATTGAGTTTGGAAAAGTCTGTAGGCAAAAGCAAGTGTTTCCACCAACACCAGACTGCTTTAACATAACCTTTAATTTTACTGCAGCAAGGCCTGACCAACCTGATCTCACAGAATTACATGAAATCACCAAGATTTTCAAAAACTACATTTAAAATTACGTGCTGGTGGCATGTAATTTGTGTAAAACACATGAATCATGAGCGTTCTAAAAAATAGCACTAACATCATTATACATACACGTACGGTTCATGGTTGTAAAACAGGCTGCAGTTTCTGTGAATTTATGCCACAAAACCACTGACCTAGGTTTAGGGGGGGAAAACTGCCTTATAAGGCGTTATAAAAGACAAATAAATATACTGGACATGCCCGAAGTGAAGCCACGAGGCACATAAATTAAGTAAGTAACGTAATTAACGCAAGTTACGTAAGTTACATAAGTTACGTAAGTTATGTAAGTTATGTAAATTACGGAAGTTACGTAAATAACGTTTTCCATTGACTTTACTTTAGCATTGTTTCCACACATTACGTGCCACCAGCACATAATTCGGTGTTAAAAAAACATGGTCATTTCACGTAACTGTGAGAGATCAGGCTGGGTCTGACAGTCTGCCCTGCTCAGTCCTGGTTCTGGTTCTTCTTCATCACTTCCCTTATCAGCTGGCTCAGCAAAAAGGTGTTGGTCTCCAGCAGCAGGGTGTTAATGGAAGCCTCCCAAGGAAGCGGGTGCTTACCCTAACCCTGCCTCACGCTGGAGCTCAGACTCAGGTGGAAGGTGGTAGTTAAGCCGGATCTCAGTCTATCCATGTTGGGTTGATCGCTGTCGGAGACCACACTGAAGTTTGACCTAAAGAAGGTTCTGGAGAACTTCCATGATTTAATCTGATAAACCATCTCAATGGCACTGTGGCAGGCAGTAGGAATAGCTATATAGAATTAGCCAGTCTTAGCCAGGTCCCATAAGAGTTTCACGATTCAACTTGAGAATGCTTCAGAACCAGTTTAAAGTCCTGTGTAGTTGTTTTAACGGTGTGTCTTCATTGTGTTGGGCTGCGTAAGGTTTCCTTCAAAATGTATTTGCTGTTGCAATTTATACCATATTAACCAAACTGCTCATTGTTCTGACATCCCATCGGGACAACACAGATATGTGTGAGGCAGTCCAGCCAAGTCCGCCACTGTGCTCGTTATGTTTTAACATGTGTCAACAATGTGATTTAGGAATGGTTAGCTAACAGTTCATCTTGTAACCATGATATGACTGAAAAAACTGAACGCAGACTTAATTCTCAGTGTGATGGATTATGCAACATTGGACTACAGGTAATTAAACAGAAACCTGTTGCTGCCTGAAGCAGGAGGGGAAAATTCCAGCATGCATTAGAAAAAGAAACTAAAACGTGCATGTGTGCTTCCTCTTTGATGGAAAGAGCATGTGTTCCTTATGTCCAACCGTGTGTGCATCAATGTTTATTATGATGGAGCCCAATATAAAACTTTCTTTTTTATATGCTTGTTTGAAAAACTGAACACCAACCATTGTCTGCACACTGTGTGGTATGTTTTGTATTTGCCTTTCAAACATAAAAACTCATGTTTCTCCTCCTTCAGCGCAGCTCTCATCCGGTGTTCCCATTACAAAGGGGAGCGCACATGCTTTGATGGAGAAGGTACTCTCCCGCTCCCTCTCTAAAAACCTCTAATGATACCTGCTTCGAAGCCTATTTCTGGGACATCAAAGGATCAACTAGCCTAAGTGCTCATGCCACAGTGTGAGGGGACATATTGAAGCCCGCATTTGTAAACTCCCATCATAATCATACTGAGTTATTTTTCCATATGTGCTGTGAAGAGCTTCACCTGCGAGAGGCTCCAGCCGGGAGGATGTCTCTAATGTGAAGCAATGGCGCCATCATATGGATAGCAGCGGTATCGCCTGAGCTCCTGGTGTCTGATTATCTCTTTAAATTAAAGATGAAACCACAGGAGACGGAGAAACACTAGTGGAATTCAGGCATGGCTCTAGTTAGACATTGATTTTTTACATCAAAGTTTAGGCACCTGCTCTGATAATCAAATCCTCCATGCCGTTCAGTTTGAACACACAACATTTTCACTTATTCCAAATGTGTAATGACATGCTGCTGGTGACCTCTGACCTTCCAAATTATGAGGCAAATTTCCCGAAGGAATCAGTAATATGTCATGTACTTTTATGACTGAAGAGAGCTAACCTGAGTCATGTCAACTTGTGATTTTCTGGGTTGAAAAACATCCTCCAACAGCATCTGCTGCTGGAGGAAGGCCAGAGTGATATATCTGTTGCTAAGCAACCACTTTGACTCTTATTTTGTTGTGCAGGACCACTAACTAGATTTTCAGTCAAGGTTGCATCAGTTTGGTTTTATTCCTTTGCAACACTGGAAACATGCAGAAATCAAAGATAAAGCTGTTTTTAAATTTTTTTTAGTGATGTGTCTGTGTGTGCTGTCGTTACCAAACGTTTTAGAAAACACGTTATTATGGAAAGGATGCACATGTGAAAATAGAAAGTGACTTCATCACTAAAGTACTAGCTCTACGATGGCCCAGGAAGTCAAACACAGTTTTAAAAACAAAACAACAAAAGGGAAAATAACATTTCAGAAAATACCACGGCATTTCAGGAAACAAAAAATGTCTAGCTGTTGTTTTGAAGGGGCTGAGGAGAAAGTTAGTTGTCTGTGAGGCACAACAGCTTTCAAGTGATTGTAATAAACATTGTTTTTATTGAAATTGACAGTGTACAAGGGCTTAGAACATTATGATTGAAGTATATGATGGCCATCCCCATGCTCAATTATTTATCATAAGTTTTAGTAATTCATTTTTGATACCATTTTTAGCCGTTTTTGACCTCTGGAGAATTGATAAAAATGGTCAAAAAATCCCTTTAATATACCACTCCAAGAACCAAGACCTTGAGGAACAGCATAAACCTTTCATGCTGTGATTAGGTATCACAAACCTTTGACATTTGAAGGTTTCTGTAAGAATTGCATTGTTTTTTTGTGATTTGACGGCATTTTTGTTCAGGAAATTGCTTAGAAATACATCCTCTGAATGCTCTACTTTGGTCGTAAAGTTTCATGAGGCTGTGCTATCTAAATATACAAAAATATTTTAAATGACCACGTTTGTTCAGTGAGTTACACGGTTCACGGTTTGTGAGTCAAGGTTTTTTTATTGTCTTTTAAAAAGCCTGACCAGGAAGGTTTTTGTCCTGAACCTAGGTCAGCGTTTCTGTAGCATAAATGTGCCATCACCACGTAATGCCCTCTTGCCTCACAGCAAGAGGGTTGCAGGTTCGATCCCTGCCTACGGCCCTTCTGTGTGGAGTTTGCATGTTCTCCCCGCGTGTGTGTGGGTTCTCTCCGCGTACTCCGGCTTCTTCCCACAGTCCAAAAACATGCAGCTTAGGTTTAATCTGTGACTCTAAATTGCCTGTAGGAGTGAATGAGAGCGTGAATGGTTGTCTGTCTGTTTGTAAGCCCTGTGACAGACTGGCGCCCTGTCCTGGGTGTACCCTGCCCCTCCCCCAATGCAGCCGCGATCAGGTAAGCAGTTAAGGAATCTATGAATTAATGAATTTCACATAATTCTGTGAAATCAGGTTGTCCTGATCAGTGAGTATGACTAGAAAGCTAGGCCTATTTTGGGTTGGGTGAGCTATTTGTATTCAAGTGTAATGATATTAGTTCCTGTAGTTGCCATTTCATTGTAAAATCACATGTAGCCCCACCCATTTGATATTTTTAAATAGTCTAGAACATCCACAGGATTTGGCTCACTTTTAATGGTCCCATGTATGCAGGGATGAGCTTAAATTGCAGTCCACAGCTAACTGAATCCATAACAAAGTTTTACTTGTTGTTTACTTTCTAACAGCACAGTTTTGTCAGTTTTGTCAGTGGCGGTGTCCACAGTGACTTTGAAAACTCCTACTCTAGATGAAATTACTGATGGAGCCTGCAGCCAAAATCCAGATAAAGCAGCCAAAAGTGGTCGCCCTCGGTTACTGAAAAGCTCAAATCAACTTTACAGTGTTAATAATGAAGAAAAAAGTGAGTGTTTTTATGACCCTACTTATCCTCATACGTGAAAATAAAAGTACAAGAGGAATAAAGCAATAGCAATGAAGTTTTTAATCATATTCATGTGGAATTTATATGAAATGTATAATTTTCAGTACTACTACAGTTCTGTCAGCTGCTCTGAAACCATTATACCATTCATGATAGGAATGTAGCTCTTGATTTCCACTTCTCATATACGCACCACATGCACTGTTATTATACTGTAGGGTCCAAAGTAGCCCACCAGTGTTGCACAAGTGCCCTTGAGCATGGCACTGAACCGCAGAGCTGCTCCAGGTACCTCCATGAAAGCCAGTGTGTATGCCAAGGGCAGTGTGGGTGTATACAGGAGAGAGTAGAGGTAAAAAAAAAA
>CAFUXE010000809.1:32441-42948 GCA_903364295.1 Serranus cabrilla | reverse complement strand
AAAAAACAGGTAATGCAGAGAATATAGGAATAATGTGTGCTCTATCCAGCACCACCACCAATACACTCACTTAAAAAGCTTTAAACCATCTTTTTTGGCGGATATTCTAATTTCTGACATAATGAAAAATTAGTAAAACATGTTAGAAATGAAATGAAGTTTCACCTGTGCAGCTGTGGAATGATTTTATTCAGACATTGCGTGTTTTTTCCCACATTGTTTCCCAGCTGTAGCAGGGTTTGGCTGGTATTTTTTTCACCTCATGAAAATGTGTGTGTCGTCATGAACACACCTAATGTAGCAGGAACTACCTCAGGAAGTGTTGCAGCAGGTGTGATCAACAATGTTGGATACAGAAAAGAAGTGAGTGGAGAATATCTCACACCTGCACAGCGCCCTGGTGAGGCTTCACAGAGAGTATAATCAGAGAACAGGGAGATGATCATGTTGTTAATCTCAATACACCGCTTGCTTCCTCTCAGGTGTCTCTTATGGACTCTGGGAAGCATTTCGTCAAACTTCAAAGTACAATACAATCAAAAATGAGAACTGGAGTGTGTGACAGACAAACAAACAAATAGAGCCACAAATCAGTTTTTGGATCATCTGTGATCGAATCATGTTTGCCTGTTTTTGCACATTCCATCTGGCAATACCAACCTAACGCTTCTAAACTTGAAATTCAGAAGATAATAGATGACTTAGGGAGATGTGGTGAGTTTCTGCCAAGTTCCTTGTGTTTTATGAAACAATTTTTTCACCATTGTTTTTGTTCTGTTGTTTTTCAGTGTATGTTCAGTGTCTTGCCAATGGCTGTGCTTGCTATTATTTTTAACTCATTATCTTGCCAAACAAGTTTTTTTTTTTACCTTGAGATGATTAACTAATTATCTCAAGAATACAAGGTCGTCAGATCTTGAGATAATGAACTCGCTATTTAGTGGAAACATTTTTTTATCTCAAGATAATTAAGTTGTTATATTGAGAAAACAAGTTTTTTATCTTGACATAATGAACTTGTTATTTAGAGAAAACTATGTTTTTTATCTCAAGATAATTATCTTGTTTTCTTGAGAAAACAAGGTTATTTATCTTGAGATAATGAACTCATTATTTAAAGAAAACTGTTTCTTATCTCAAGACATTTAACTCGTTATTTTGAGAACCAAGTTTTTTTTATCTCGAGATAATTAAATCGTTACTTCAAGAAAACAAGCTTTTATTAACAAACAGGTTGTGCTATCTGTACATAACAAAACTAGTTTCTTGAGATAATGAGTAAATTAAATCATTATCTCAAGATAATGCTATTAAAATGAATAAATACAAGCCCCGCCATCTTCGGCTTCAGTTCAGGCTTGCATTCAAACAATACACCAATCCAAAGCTGGAGCCAATTAAATCAAACAATGCGAGCCACACAATGTGGTACTCTTGTCATTTCACACAATGGCTGTTTGCTAATTACCTACCTGCCAGACAACACCTCAAACACCTTGCTCCTTATTAACCTGGAATTCATGAGAGACGAAATGAGCAAGTGAGACTTGGCTAGTTTCGTCAAAGTTCTCTGCAATAATGAGAGAAAACACAGACTCGTGTACAGACAGCTGCAGTCTCTGGTTAGGCCAAAGTCTCATGCTGGAACTTAGAGTACTACTAGTTAGAAAGTAGACATAGCAGGTTTACTTCCTCTTCATAAAGGAATTGCGTTCACGCTACTGATTTTCTGAAAATACAAGCATAGGCACAGCATGTGAAATATAATTCAACAAACACACACAAATCTAAGACCACTACTGCAGTGTCTACATGTCTTCATCCACACAAAAATATGCTGCATTAAAAAAAACATCTTTAAAAATGATGTAATCGAACTGTTGTAAAATGCAACATAGTATAATACAATCTATTTCCCTAAACAATTTCAAGACATGTTATAACCGGAGAGCTGTGACATTCTATTATGCTATGCATGGAAATATTAAAATTTCATTTTCAGCGTTTTGTTGTTTGTGACAGGCAGGTAGCAGAAAATCATTCTCTTTGTATCTGTTGTTGTGACTGCGGGGAAAGTGACAGATTGTTTTTGGCAAGTTGCTAATAGAGTGCAGAGCACAGTTCCAGCAATGACAAGTGTCTCCATTTTACATTAGACAGGACACACCTAGCTTGTCAAGTAGCAGAGAGGGAGTCTGGGAAAGTTGCACCTGCAGTACGAAACTGCTCATACACAAAAACTATCAAAATAAAAGCCTGGATCCGGTGGATAGCTTTTGAAGGTGGAAAGGAAGGAAAATCTTTCAGTAGAGGAATCTTGCTGTCTGGGTTTTTCTGTCTTTGCGATCTGTGCGTGTTGCTCGGCACCTTTCAAATATTTGACACGTTGTTTTCTGTGAATGGATGGCACAGTGACCCCACCTGTCAAACCATTTCCACCCCTGCTGTCCAGGGAATTGAAACCTTTCTTTTTGTGCTCACCAACTGGCAGCTGCTTTACTTTTTACTACTGGTTCAGAAATAAGAGAGTGGACATGTCTTTGTTAGTCTTGGTATGGTTAGTGATGGCTGACAACAAAGACAACACAACAAAGATACACAATGAAGTCAGGTGAGAATGATGAGAGAGTTGCTTAAGATGTCTTAGATATCTGACAGTAATCTCAATATCTAGCACTATGCAGCGACATATAACTTTACCTTGACAACACCAAAAACATTTGCAGAATTTAAAAAGGTGAATGGTCAATTTTACAAGTACAATAATTATATACTGTATAGTTAAGAATGATAGAAAGACAAGATAAGGTATGATAAGATCCCACGTTGGGGACATTTTATTATGATTGATTACATGATTTCCCATGTTTTAATGTCACAACATGGTGAATTATGGGTAACTTTCTCAGCCAAAATCTGCAGAAATGTGGAAAGTGTTGCAAAAAGGACTCAAATGTCTACGAGAGACCCTTCAAGCCCTGAGCCCTCACAGACTCAGCAGGAACACGCCTTGGAGTCTGTGAGTCCATAAGTGTGGATCCTGAGACTGAGCCAGGAAGTGACATGTAAACCATCTGTGGTCTTATTGCAACACATGGTGTCATTTATATGTTGTCTTACAGCATAGAATGTGTCCCAAACAAAAACCTAACTAAACTGTTTATGCAACAATCAAACCAATAGCAGCACATTTATATTATGTGCATAAGTTATATAATGTGTCCACAGCGAGCTATTTGAAATGTCACATAGAAAATTAGGACGTCTGCTTTGTGTGAAGGTATTCGTCACTGTCCAGGCATGGCATGAAGTTAAGATCTTTGAGTTAAACTATGAAGAACAGCTCGAGTGACAGGAATTAGGGTTTATTATTTACAGCATAATTATGTTACCATTTCAGTCTTTGAAACTGTTAAAAAAAAATGCTCCCATTGTGAAAGAAATACCACATTTCTTTCCATCACTGGTGGTTGTTTTGTCTTTGATCAGCAGAGGTCATAGTTTACCCACTTTTACTGGGATTGCTTCCATTGCACTGACTGTATACTGATCATACATATTCATTTGTCATACACATTTTTCTTCTTTTTTTTGCACAATGGAGTTATTATGGACCAGACTGAAACAATTTCTTGTTTGGTTCATCTCTTGTCTTCTATAGTACAACAAGGCTGCTGCTCATTAAGTTTCCCCTCAGAATCTCAAATACAATGTGCTGTAAATCCACAGAGACTCCATAAAGACTCCCCCAGCCTTCTTCTTGGTCCAATTTATCTTAAATGAAATGATTTTCTGCAGATTTCTCTGTTACACTGCATGTGTGCCTTTGAAGACTGGAGTGGCATTTATGTAGACTTTATTTCATGAAACATGTTGGGAGCACATGTTTCCTGCCATATCAATCAGCTTTACTGTAAGATTTCCCAGTAGGTACAGTGAGGTTATGTTAAACATGTTCCCTGAAATAAGGAGATTTGGAATTTTAAGCTTGCAAATGGCGTTAAATGCAGATTAACTGTCTCTCCTTGATGCCCCCTCGTTAAGAAGTACTTTTTTTTTTATCAATGTGGCAGATCATCTCCACTTACAGAGGAATTGAAGATGAAGGTTTTATGAGATGCAAACTCCACAAAAGCTGCAAACAGGTTGTTTTGATGAAGGAAAAGGTCATAATATGAAAAGTTGCCACTACAGAGTAACAAAACAGAGAAGCATGTGCATCTGTTTAACTGTGTGTTGTCCTGCAGGAGGTGTGGTGGTCATGGACCACTGGCAGCTGGACTGGAGTCTTCTTAACTCAGGACAGATGTGCTGAGTGACACTACTGCCTGTTGTTTCTCAATCAAACTGAAGAGGAAGGTTGTTTTGTGGCAAAAGACATACGACACTTTTTATTTAATTTTATGCTTTCTTTTCTTGACTGTTTGGATTCTATGCTTTGACTTTGAGAGAGAGGCGTTAAGTTAAAGTTTGGACAGATCTCTGTTGGACCAGGCCGCAAACTGTTGGTCTGCAGGCCAATTGGAGTCAATACTCTGGACTGATGGTTATCTCATGTTGGCTGCACCTCTTTGTTAACTAGCAGCAGCCATTTGCTTAGCATAAACTCTGTCCAAAGTATAGTGATCTGGCAAGCAGTTATTGTGTTTTTTTTGTATTTGTTTTGGTTTCTACGCATGTATGGATTACTTGGGTTGTTACCGAAATCTAGTGAAAGTTTAATGTCAATAGCACCTTTAGAAATATATTTACAGAGGAAAATTGTGACTTGTTTTACCTGTGTGTGCGTGCGTGCGTGCATGCGTGTGTGTGCGTGTGTCACACAGTAGGTAGAGTAGGAAAATACCAAGCTGGCACATAAAAGTAATGTGCTGGTACTTCTAATGCCCAGCTGGCACATCATAGGACAGAACTGCCTGCTAACTCACTTTGGGAAACTGAGACTAAACTGTCCTCATCGTTCCTCATTTCTCTTTTTCTATCTGTCTCTCCGTCACTCACACCTCGTCCACCTCTCTCCTGTGTTCCCAGTCTGAAGATGTCTGTGGGATGAACAACAGTGCCTCCTGGTGGTACAATTAAGCTCCTGCATGACCTGTGCTTTAATTATAATTTCTCATGCACATGTAGTGCTGGAAGAAGTATTCAGATCTCATACTCAGGTTCTATTACCACACTGTAAAATTATTCACAGTAAAAGTCCTGCATTCAAACTTACTTAAGTAATAGTATTCATTATGAGAATGGCCCCACATAGATTGTTATATATATATATTCCAAATCTAATATTGGATTACTATTATTAATGCATTTATGTAAGCAGCATATTATTGTTATTGAGGTAGGGCTAAGTTTAAATACTTAATATGCCGTCATGTGGTCCATTGTATAAAAATGCACTCACCATTTAAATACATCATATTTTTTACGTACAATATTTTCCTCTAAAATGTAGTGAAGTAAAAAAAAAAGTACTATATTATCTCTAAACTGTAGTGGAGTAAAAGTAGAAATGTACCTAAAATGGAAATACTCAAGTAAAGAGTACTTTTAACAATGTACTTAAGTAGGCTACAGTACTTGAGTAAATATACGCTGCATACTGGACATGCATCATTTTTTTATGATCTTTTATAAGACAACCCAAAAGCCCCGTCTGGTAGTTTGATTTCTAGCACCTCGAGTCCACATGTTGTGAGTGTTCTTGGGCAACATACTGTGAGTCTGACTTTACAAGGTGTCAGCTGCTGGTGTAAGGGTTTGGTCACATTTGCAAAAATAAACATTAAATTAATGTTCCCCCTTTGTGAGGATTCGACTTTGAGAAGTCTGAAATCGTGGAATAGTCAAGGTCACAGTGTCAAGGTATACAAATAAATATACAGTAGATATATCAAAGACACATGCAATGATCATGTCATGCAACTGCTGAATTAGGGTGCTGGCACCTTTTTTGGAAAAGATTTTCAGTTGCACACTAGAAAACTGGAAGAGCTGAAAATATTTAAGAGGAAAACAGATTTTGTGAGCTGAGTGATTTGGCTGAGAGAGAGAATGTGAGTCTCATTTTCTTTTTTTTATTGTACAAATTATGGTGATTTGAAAAGTTAATTTCCCATGAAATGGCTCCACAAGAATTAAATATTCTGGTGTACAGATGAGCAAAATGTATTTGTACAGATTTATTTTAATCACTTCAAAAGTGAGATTAATGCATTTTGTTGTAGACCATGAAGATTTCAAGATTTGATTGTTAAGTTGTTTTTAGATATTGTTTGAAACTACATATGTAGAACTGAACTCATACAGCTAATGGAACTATTAGCTGAGACTCAGTGCAAGTTAACATAAATTTTAATTGGAAGATATTTCCATTTCAAATCAGAAAGCAAGATACTGTACTGTAATGTGGAACACAATGCTGCTCTATTTATTTTCCAGCCTCTCAGCCTGTCAGGGTTACACTGTGAGTGGCAGCAGGCAGAGAAGAGCAGCCTGGAAGTGTGTTTCCACCTCCAGGGGAATCCAAATGCTCAGAGGTCATCTGGGAGTTGTAATCCCTCCAGCATGTTCTGTGTCGGCTCAGGGGTCTTTTCGCAGTTGGACACGAACATAACAACCTCCACGGGCTGACCCGGGGGTCATCCTTTCTATTCCTACCAGTCGTCTGAACCACTTCACCTAACTCCTGCACTCTCAAAAACAGCATGGTTAGAATTGTTTCCTTTGCAGAACAAAAGCATGAGCCGTACCTTATTCATCACTAGCTGTACAAGCATTGAGTGCTCCTATTCCTGTACCTCTGTAGTTGTCCATGTGTCTCTGTTTTGTTGTCACAAATTTACTGCATCCAATCATGTGGTAGCCCGGAAACCCAAAGAGGAACCTCACTTAAAGCTTGAATTCACCTCATTGTTACCCGAATCAGAGGTATGAATGATCACGAATAGGGGAAGGTGTTGTTAGATGGACTTTTGCTAAGCTAACTTAGCTTAGCGTTTGGCCCGTCCACTCTACGTGGACCTTGTCCTTCTTTATACTCCTCAGCCTCCCCGGCTTGACTTTTAGACTTGGTTACCTCACTTCTGCCTCGGTTTCCATCATGGTTACTGTTGCAACTTGAAGGTGCACTTAACAATAAATGTACATAGATTAATAACCTGCTTGTAAAAATGACCTGTGGGGTCGTTTTTTTGAGGAAAAGAGAAAAATTCCCAAATTTCCAGACCTTTTCTTCATGACTGTAGCCAGATGTCAGTTTTATATATATTTTTTTCTTCTTTTGGAGATTTTCCCGACCTGGCCGGGACATGCTAAGATCCTGTAAAGTTATTATTTTGTAAAGTATTGTAGCTGCAACTTTCAACTTCTGTAATACATCTTCCATTTATTCAACTTACTTCTTTGAAGTAGCTTGTAGTAGTATGCAATCAGTCCACCCTCTGTTGTTACTTCTTCCCTTTCTAATGTAAAATGAAATCAGCATTTCGTCTATTCTAATTAAGCTATTCCAGTGTTTGAAACGTCCAAACCTCAGCTCGGATTGCTTTGGCCCGAGTGCCACATGAGTGAAGTTGTATACTTTGGGAACTATTCAAGTGGTTTCACTGTGGTTAGACAACCCATTTGCAATGTACCCGCTGCAGTTTTACCCTCCAGCTGGAGCGAAGCAGGAGAAACTGAAGCTCTATGGATGAAATGCAGAAACATTCCACAGCCATGAGCTACTCTAAACATTTGGAAAGGTACGAGCGCTACAATAATTTGCTGTGTCAGTGTGGACAATGGCCCAGTCACCTGGCAGGCCTCACTGCACAGCTTCCATGTGCAGCAGAAAGCACAGGCCTTATCTGCACATTGCAACTTCTCCAAACTAGATATGATCAGTTATATGACAACCCCAGTGTCCTGGTATTGCTGTGGCATCGTAGAAAGTACCCAGGACATGCAGAGGCATAGGCTCTCATTAAAGTGCCAAAGCATTCGCTAAGATGCAGCATGTGGAAGTACTCAGGCTGTGTTAGGGCTACTCCCCTCTGAAGACCACCTAACCATTGCTGGAGAACAGCAATTACTGCAAAAGAGATAATCAAAGCTATGTGGGGTAGCACGGATTTACGCAATGTGACATCTGTGCCCCAAAGTGAACAAAGAGCACAGCTGGAGTCAGCCTTTCATTTTTTCTTTCTTATACCAAGATATTAAAACTTCTTCAGAGTATAATATGTAACTGGGTCACATTATCTAATATCTACCTTGTTGAGAACCTAAGTTTTCCTAAATGTTTCCAACAATTTTCAAACCTGTGAATGGTATCTTAGCCACTTTCTGCACAAGTTAGCTTTGTGGTTGTCTGCCAGAAATTGTCATAAACTGACTTTTTATCCATTTTTTAGCCACATTTTTGTGATATGCTTTTTAGACTTTGGTTGTTGTTAACCAGATGATGGCTTTTACTCATTGGATACCTGGATGTTAAGTTATCCAGGTGAAACTGTTCTATATTAATTTTCTTTTCTTTACTTTTTTTTTTTTAAATCAATGGGTTCATCCCTGCCTGATTAATACTATCATTTAAACTCCATGACCAAATGATTTGCTTCTAACAGTGCTCACAATGGAGAGCTATGTGACAATTGCATGCCACTATATCGAGGAGGACTGGAGGGTAAATGGCCTGTCAAACATAACACTGAGTGTGCCAGGCAGACAGTTTGACACTTTATACCAGTGCACATTTTCTGCAAAAACAGAAAAGAAATTATTCATACAATCATCACGTGTAGATAGAATATTTTGCATCTGCACACCAAAGAACAAAAACGAAACACTTTTATAGTTGTGTTTGCCGTATCTGCTTTAAATAAGGGGTGTCCCTACTGTGTCTGCATTTATTGTCAGCTGCATCTTTGGTGGAGAAGTGTTAATAGGGGGAGAGCATCATAGCGGTTTGCAGCAGGAACACAACCCTGTAAAACGCTGAAGTCATATTTGGCAGATTCAAGAGGCCTGGTTGACGAACGCTGCTAAATGCCAAATGCTTGGACAGTCTGTGATTGTATTTGTTTTCTATGGTAAAATTTATTAAAATGAGGTGCAGCAGAAGCACCAATGAATGTGGAATATTTCAGAGTTTCCATCATACAGTGTAATGAAGCCATAAAATTAAATCATAATATGCATCATTGAGTCGGTTTGTGTACTCTACGCCTTTAAAGTACCTTACAAATCCTGAAGTCTTATAGTTAATAGAAGTTTACCACAACTTTATGTGCAGCTCATATAAAACATTTTTAGATCAGCATTGCCACAGAAAATAAAGAATCTCAGGCAGTCTCCAAAAAACTATTAATAGCTAGGAAAGTGTTTAATATTTTTCATTTTATTACATTTCTCATGCCTTTTATTAGACAAGACAGCATGTAATGATAGGGTGGTAGTGGACAAGGCCTGTACTGCAATTTGAACCTGGTTGGTTACACTGTGCTGTGCTTTGTTTTTATGCATCTGTGTTGGCGACAGTCTTGGTGTTTTGTAGTTGGGTTGTGCATCTGTCCGCATTTTTGAATGCCTCAAAGAAATGTACTTACATTTTTCACACATATTATTCACTTTGATGTAAAGTTGAACTGATCTGTCAAAGGTCCAGGTCACTGTACTGTGACATCACATCTGTCCCATTCTTGTTAATGTGATTTCTGAGGAAAGCCTTGAGAGAATTTCTTCTCACCGTTTTTTTCAGAATCATGTAAATCGAGTAAATTAATGGGAAAGCCAGTCAAAAAGTGGGCGGTGGCTGTTGAGCTGCATAGTCTAAGATAAGCACTGTGGCAAACAAAATTATACTTACACATTTTGTTCAGCAAGATAATCTTCACAAATAAACAGCACTTTTGAAGCGTTAATGCAAGTAAAAAGCCAACTGCTACAAACAAACTACACTATGTTCACATGACTTCAGGATTTAATGTCCCTGACAACGTCTGTAGTCTCTGCTGGCCACTAGTTAGCGCTTTTCGAAGACATGTAAAAACATCATAATTAACAATTGGTGTATTTACGTCATAGAACAACGGTGAAAATCTCTTAAGCTTGTGTTAAGAACAGATCTTCTTTAAGGCAGTTAATCAAAACCCATTAAAAAAAACACTGACTTTGAAAGAGGGGAACCACAAGTGCAAAAATGCTAACTCATTCCCAGGTTTTAGGAAGGCTAGCCAAGGTTAGCATAAAGATTTTAGCTAAGGTTAGCATAAAGATTGAGCCAACTGTATGTTCCAGTGATATTTTTTGTGGTACAAATTAAACAAAAAAGATATAATATTTTTATTGGCTTAAAATGGGCTGCTAGTTTAGCTGTTTCTTCTTCTTCATGTCTTAGACCTGCTAACTGTCTTCTCGAAGTAGCTTCATATTTAACAGACAAATATGAGAGTGGTATGGATCTTTTTATGAATCACAAGCCAATATGCCAATTTCCCAAAATGTTACCATATTTAAAAAGAAA
>CAFUXE010000809.1:9933-32413 GCA_903364295.1 Serranus cabrilla | reverse complement strand
GGGGAGTAGCTTCTGTTAAATATATTAAATGCAGAACCAATCATGCCTGTGTAACTTTTTCCAACAAGGTACATTAAGCGTATTTTATGCACTTTAAACTGCACTTGTGAGTTTCTGATGGCATTTGAATTGTAAACGTGAACAAATCATCATGTTGTTTTCACCAGAGTATCAGTGCCAAAATCCAATAAATGGCACATGAAGAAATTATTTGGGAAAGTTTACAAGACAAGGGAGGGGCTGGCTTTATTTATAGCCCACAGCAATCTCAAGACAGTAATTATTTAACTTGTGGTTGGTATTCACTCTTGACAGCCAAGAATACCTTTTTGGCATTTTAACAGTTCATTAAAAACATCCATTATAATCTGAGGCTGCCATTGATTTATGTGTAAGAGTGTGCACATTGCCAGATTTGCCTCCGTAGTCAGTTATTTTCATTGTTTATTTTTCAAATCTGTTTTGTCTTTTGTTCATTTTCAAATTATTTTACTGTGTGTTTGCATGTTAATGTTATTCTCAACAATAGGATCAATCGAGCACCTGAATGTCAATTCATATGGCATATTTTTGAAGTAAACCTGCCAGGCTTTGAGAACAGTCCTGGCAGGACAGGACGGGCAAGAGGAGAGCACAGCTGACAAGTTCTTAACTGATTTCACTTGGGATTTATCCATTTGCTGGATTCGGTTTATGATCAATGTAGAATTTGTCATGCAAGGTTAATTCCAGACCCACAGTAGGCCAGACCACAAGAGGCTACGGGCTGCTGAAAAGCTTGAGAGGGCCTGATGGCATTCAGTGTCAGCACTACATACTAAGTCAAGTCAGACCAGTTAGTCTACCAGGACATATCAGCCTCCTAGAAGAATACAGACTACTACCACATTAAAGTTGCGGTAAACATAATCATGCTAACAGATGTTGCTTCAGAAGAAGGGAACAATGATGCATACAGATGACTCACTGCAGAAGTGGTAGCCCACTATCCTTAGGAGTTATGCTCATATTGGACACTTTCCCACCTCAGGATTTACATTCCATGCCCACGTTCAGAGCCAATTCTAGCAGTAGTTTGGCTGTTTTATAAGGAAACCTAAGACTTTGCCACCATAACGTCACCCATTGGTTGCTGGGCTATAATTTTTAAGCCTTCTGTTTGGCATTTTGGCCATCGCCATCTAGATTTTTCAGAGGAAAGTGACCATATTTGGCGGAAAGCATGACACTTTGTTATCAGCCTGCACAAGCTAGCTAGTTTGGTTAGCAAGTGCAAAAATGAAAAGCCAGCTGACTCCTTAGACCAGGGGAACTAAAGGCTTTGATGACAGAGTACCATTTAAGCATCTGATTGAGGTCCTAAGCTGCAAGTTGTCCACTGTAATCAGTAACTTTACCTTACAGTACTAGCACTGATGACAGAGTTGGTAGGTAAAACATTTTAGTACAACTGAATGCTGAACAAGACATTTTTAGGCAACAGAAAGCACACTGTGGTAGTGCCCTGAAGCATGTGTCCTGCTCTAAATGGGACTTGAAACTATTGCTTGAGGTCATAAACTCATTAATATAATGTTTACTCGATTAACATTTAAGGAGATAAGTAGGACCATTTCTTTAAAAATAGATCCTGACTTGTTTTTTTGCAGCCAGTGGAGTCGCCCCCTGCTGGTCAGGTTTCAGAGGTTGCTTCTTGAGCAGAATAGAAAGGGTTTTCAATGTGGGTGGTCAATCGCTTCGACACTGCTTCTTATCTTTTTGTTTGCTGATTTCCAAAAGCAGGACTAGAGTCTTAAAGATAATTCAAGAGCAGAGTCTGCCAGTATCAGAAATGTCTGTGACAAATTTAATTGATTCTTTCCCCTTTGTTTCCTTTAATTGACTGCAGTGGGGCTAATAGTTAAAATCAATAGGGAGATAATTGCTTCAGTTTAGTTCATGTGGCATAGCGCTGTGTGGGTTACACAATTAGTGCACCCCTCTAACCATGCAAAAAATAACCACCAGTAAATTGTCAACCTTTCTTCAGGTTGATGTCTTCTCTTCAATGACTTTTGGAATTACAGGGGAGCTGAATGGGCCCCTTGCCTGCATTTCAGACAGGATGGACCTTCTGAACTCATTTCCTTGCATCAAAAACTGTCTGTGAAACACTGGCTTATTGTGCCTGCCTCTCCTGCATGCTGTGCAGTGCTTTGGCTGTACTGGACTTCAGTTCACAGAAATCTGCTAACCTCAACGGTCCCCCCTCAAATTAAACAGTATATTTAAAATCATACTGTAAAACATATTAACATGCTGTCCAGCTCTAATAAATATGTGGCGCTGCTTCTTACGTATACGTAATACATCCCTTCTTTGTTACATTGGTTAAGTGTTCTGATGACCGTAAATTGAGCTGGTGGGAAACTAACTGTTTGGATTGTTATGTTTGACCCAGTGCCCTGGTTACTGTAACAGGAATGTTGTACCTTTGTGACTGCTGTCCTCATAAAAGATGTAGAGTGTTCCCTGGTGGTCTTGGAAATGTATATCTTCTGTCCCTTCTGAATTCTATTGGAAATAAGATATACAAGTTGCTGCAGGCCTATGTGAGAACAAAATAAGAGGTCAGCTGGCCACTGTTGCTTCCTCCATAACATGTAGCATAAAGGTGTGAACGTGAAGTATGAATTTTAGGCCAGTATTCTGGGAAAGCCAGCTGTGCTAACGATTGAGCTAACTAACAGGGGAAGGCAGCAAATGCTAACATGATTGCTAACTTAGTTCAAGTACAGCATAGTCTCACTCCCCTTTTTTTGGAGTGAGGCTACACTGTACTATGCATCTGATACTGACACTAAAGGCAACAACAGGCTTTCAATTAAATCCAATGTAAACATATCTGTTTGCGTAGAAGAACGGCTGTGCTAACGGTTGCGCTAACTAACTGGGGAAGGCAGCAAATACTGACGTGATTGCTAACTTGTGATGCTACGCTGTACTACGCTTTCCAGGAAGTGAAATGATAAAATATCTGGACATAATATAAAGAATGTAAAGGTCTGTTTAAGGAAGGGCGAGTGGCGGTTGGATGGGTCAAACAAACCCCAGACCAGTGTTTTTGTCCCATGTGAATCATCATCAGTGTGTGACAGACGTCCATGACCACGAGGAAGCTTCAGACAGTGTCAATCTAGGATAAGAATGCAGTTTGATTTGACGTCCCATAACTCTTTTCTTTTTTCATGATTAGAAAAAAATTATATTTTGCGATTCTGGATATAATTTGAGCTGATAAAATAATCATTTACAATCACCGGACATATCAAGATCCCCACAAACCTGCTCCTTTTTGGTAATAAATTATTTTGTTTTTTTGTTGTGTCAGGTTGAAATAGTCAATTTAAATTAAAAAACAAAAAGTATTTAAAATAACTATGCAGTAAGACCATCGGACATATTTTACCTACCAAACATATCATACATACAGACAAAGTCTCAGTTCTTTGGAAAACTGGGAAACACAGAGGGAGTCTGTGTTCTCACTAATCACTTTCAGTAGTGACTCAAGTCTTGATGGGAGTTGACTTTTGCTCCTACAATCTACAGCGTCCACTAATGGCCACTAAATTGTTTGATGACCATGAAAACAAGACAAAACAACATATGGCTCCTCAGATCTCAACCCAGCTGAACACTTCAGGGAGAGTTTGGTGGGGCATGTGAGAGATGGTATTTTCCACCATCATCAACACAACAAGTTGATGTAATGGTTTGAGGAGGGATAGTCTCCAGCTGAGTTCCAGACACATATTGATGGTGTTTTGGCATCTTTTGAAAGTACGACACTCTATTAAGACATGTCGTGCTGGTCAATTTAATATTGGCACTTATCTGTAAGTTATAAACACAATTTTATGAAGCCTTCTAAGTCCCTAAACTTTCTCAGTAACAGTTGCTTAATTTGTTCTTCTGCAGTGTTTAATAACATGTAGCATACCATTACATCCATAACAGCTGAAAGGAAATTAGCATGTGCAATTTGTGATTCAAGCTTTCCGTAGTGCAAGTTTAATGAAAGTGTTTTCACAGTCCAATAACTTCCTAAACAGCCTCTTCCGATGGGAGAGAGAGAGAGAGAAAGAGAGGGAAAAGTGATCAAATGTCACAGCAAGAGCGGTGGTTCCTAACCTGGGAGTTGGTGTTCACAAGATGAATCTTTGGTGTGGCCTTGCATTATATTGTCCAGATTGTCCAAGTATCTCGTAATAGCTACCATCAATGCAAGTTCATGGAACCATTCTGCGTCCCTTAAGGATGTCGACCTGATTACAATGAAGACTTCTTGCTTGGATGAAATTAACAGTTCCGACAACCACTTTCAAGATGTGATCCATTCTTAACGACTTGCAACACAATGCTTCCTGGTGCAAAGTGAAAAGGCCAACAATTATTTCCTCCATCTGCAGCCTGTACTTTCTCTCTGAATTCAAAACGCCTACTTATTTTCCGATCATTGATGGCGCGTACAGATGTGTACAAGCCCAGACCATTCTGACCCTGTGCTGACGAGAAAGTGAAAAATGTCCTTTGCTGTTGTGGTGCACCAACTTCAGTGTCAAAAACTCATTACCTCCACAAATGAATGTCACCAATTGAGCTACGTCTGCAATGTCTGTTCCCAGATTAATTATAACTGAAAATATAACAAATTACCGAAGTTTGTCCTGAATGTGACTTTTCCAGATCCAAAATCATTTCAGTTACCTGTCTGGCTGATGTTGGCGAAAGCCTGCCACTTGTTAGGACACACATTACTTTTTCTCTGAGTAACATTATGGCTTTGATGCTGACGATGTTTTATTAGCAATAAGGTAGCTAGCTTTCACAGCTGCTTCGGTGATCCCTCTCACTGCAGCTGATTGGTGTAATGTGGAAAGCCTGGGGATACAGGCTCTGTCACTCTCTGGCTGACTCGTTGCTCTGCTGCTGCAGTTTTGCTTCACTTTTTGGTTTGGTCAACACAGTTTTTTACTCATGCATCACACACCCTGCTGATGTCACTGACCTCCACACTCTATTTGGTAAACACTCAGTTTGGCAATTTTAATTTGGTTCTGTTCATAACCAGCGTAACTTGGTCACTTCTTGCAGTGACCAGGAACTTTTCTGCCATTACCCTAGATAAGTAGTTTTGTAACCTAAACCTAATGAAAGTGCAACTTTTTTCTGCCTAAAGTAACTGAAAGTGCAATGTAAGCAAACAGCGACTGGCCATTCAAGGCGCTGATAACACTATATTGGACCTGCTGGAAGGTGAAGCAAGCCCCTACAAGCTCATACGTATGGGATGACCACTGATAAATGGCCATTCAGTAGTGTGATAGCGTCCAGATCGGGTGACCCCAGTGTCAAACTCATGCGAGTAACACATGAAAATTAAATTCATGTTTGGTGTGAACACAGCATAAAATGCTCTCTTACAAACTCAACAGTCAACAGTCCATCGCACAGTGGAAGTGTCATCATTTCAGTTGTGATCATGTCCATTAAAGACACATTCAGATAGGATGATTTACATATGATGGGCTGACATGTTTAAAGAAAGTCTGGGTATCATTTTAACCCTTAATAGTCAGGGTTTAGAAAAGATTTGCATGATTGGAGGACAGCGGGATGCCATACAACAAAGACCGTGGTTGTGTTTGAACCCAGTTCATCATGCTTACATGTGCAGCACAGCACCCCGACATGTAACATGTTTACATATGCAGAGTTTTGGTCGTATTGATGTTGCCTAGATTAGTAGGTTGCATGCATTTTAAAGGCACATACTTATTACATGGTGAACATTAAAGAACAGGCAAGGTAGTTCATGTTGTGAGGTTTTTGTGGGAGTTTTTTCTTGTTCTCACTTTGGGTCAGAGGGTTAAAGAATTAAGAGCGGGCCTTTTTGAGTAACTGGTTTTAGAATTTGGGCTGTCCTATAAGACTGGAGATTTGTTTAAGGGCGATACATAATGTTGTTGAGTTTTTTTTTCAGACTAATGTCACAAGGTACTATTCATTTTTAAATGCCTGTCTGAAACAGGCTGATATTATAAAGCTGATGTATTATAGGCTGGCCTTACAGGCTTATGATTAAAAAGTTTCTAAGACTTAAAAACCGAGTTAATGTCCAGGAAAGTGTCTCTTGGTGTTGTGCAGCATGGTTTAGGGCCCTATTAATGTCTTTCAGTTTTACAAGGGATGTCTCCACACTAGGCCAGTCGCCCCAGCCCATCCCAGCACCACAAAACCATATGAGATCAAAGGATGGTAATGAAGTTAACCGCTAACTGCGGGTCTTACAGCATATGTTAGAAGGAAAACTGCTATGTTTACCTCCCCAAATCAGTCCCATCAGTCACACATTAAATACATTTTAAGACTTGAATTTCTTCCAGTTTGGATTAATTTATCTGTATTATAATCTTTGATTTCTTTTTTTTCTTTCTCTCATATATCTGTATTGGTCATGTTTACTAAAAAAAATATGAGGCATTTAACCTTTAACTCAGTTTGTTAGTTGGAAGTTATTAGAGGACATTTATTGACGTTATACTGAAGCCAGGGGCAGGATTAGAGAATCAAAATACAATGGAAAAATTTCCCATGAGGAACACACAGTATATTTATCACATCAATGCTGCAATAAAAAAATATGTAATCATAAGTTTTTCTGAACATTTGTTTTAGTGTTATGTTGACAAGATAATTGCAAGTCAAGAACATGTTGTGCCTTCACTGGACACCAGTCGTAGTTCTTCATATGTTCACAGCATTTATTGGTTTGCTTGGTTGCTACACTTGCAGTAGAAAAGCTGCAGATTACAGACACCTTTGGGACACTAATGATACAGTATACAGCAGTGGTTCCCAAACATTTTTCTGTCATGTCTGCCTTTGAAAGCCAAAAATAGATCTTACAAACATGAATCTTGAAAGCCTGCCAATATCAAGGCACTCTTGTTTCTTGATCATTACCAAATTATGTACATTAGTGGCTCTTTTTCACAGCACTAGTACCAGTTCAAAGTTCTCAAGAATGTTTGAGGACATTCATTGATAGGGTGATTGGACCTAATTACGAGCAGTTGTCCCACATCATGTCTCACCTGTCACGAAAAAGAACTGTAGTAGATAATATGAAATAGCTAAAATGATCAAGCTGATCACATATAGACTACAATTCTTGAATCTAGTCATATTAAAAAATTATCCTTGTAAAATTGTAATATAATTAGGTAAGTCGATGTGCACTGATATGATAAGGTAATCAGACTGTTGATGCCATTCGACCTGTTTTTAACCAGATGTTGGAGAGTGAAGCTGCTTCTTTGAAGAATTTATGGTAAAAAAAAAAAAAAGTATCTAAAAACCTCCTGTCCCAAATTTATTTTTATAATTTATTCATTCTTGAATTACTTAACTTTTTTACACTCCAACAATGTATTCTGTATCAGTATGTTGAAAATGTTTATTCATTTCGTAAAGCAGGTTAAAATAATTTGTGTTATGATTTCACAATGGACACCAGCAGCAGTCTCTTGGCTGAAATTCCTGTGTTTGTTTGACCCATCTGCCCATTGCGACTTCATGCCTACACAGACTTTGTTGCTCTTTGTACTACACCGCTTGACCTCATAACTTGCTATTTTAATAATAACTGTGTCCACTAGGGGTCACCACTTAACAACATACAGGTCGTAGTAAGCTGCTTTCACGGATGACATTTCTGCAAATATTTTATTATATCTTTTCATAGGACAACACTAAATAAATGAAGAAGTCAGTGTACAGCTTGTATAACAGTGTAAATGTACTGTCCCTTCAAAATAACTCAACACACAGCCATTACTGTCTAAACCACAGGCAACAAAAGTAAATGCACCCCTAAGTGAAAATGTCCAAATTGTGCCCAGCAGCCATTGCCCACTCTTCAATGAACTGGTGACAATACCTCCTCTGTCTATGAGGAGGAGTAGATGAAGACCCCGTGGGTGGTCATTTAACATTTAACATTGGCCTGAACAACCACATCATTTGCCAAGTCATCCCTAACCAACCCTCTCTCATTATCAAGTCTGTGTTAAGTTTTTCCAAGGAACCCAGGAAGCATCGCATGTTGTAGGTATAATGATGGGTATGTGGGTAATTACAGCATTCACAGATATGGCAGCATGAATGGTTAAGTTGCTCACGCTGACCTGGCACCTACTCAGTACAGTTTCTGCCATATTTTTAGATTTGGATCAGACTAAATCCTGTCTCAGCAACATAGAGTTTGGACTGTATTTTTAAGGAAAAATTCAGTATGCTTGTATGCACTGGCACATAAAAATCTATTTTCTTCAGTGGCCACAAGCTGACATTGTCTTGAAATTAGCTGTTTCCAATTTCTATAATTACTCTGTTGGTAACTTAGTCTGACTGCCTCTTTTCCATCATTATACAACAATACCAAATATAATGTGCTTACAACTGTTTATCGACCGTTGATTGGAAATTTAGCATTTATTGGTTTATACGGTCAACATTAAATGTGTGTGAGAGTGACAGCAGGGTTGTGTCCAGGGAGGTGCCGCTAACCTGATGCTGCCAGATGGTTTGCACACAGGACCATCTGAGAAGCCGTCATTGGAAACTATTTGGAAAAAGGCAGACACTTTCAAAAAATACCTGTGTCTACCCAAGAGATGTGACAAGATAGATTTGTGCTCTCATAATCCTGTGATTCTCAGGTGAATCCAAGATTCCGGCTGCTGTGCAAGGTAAAGGTGCCACACTGCTATCTTAAGCTATCATTGGTTACCTGCCCAGTCAGAGTCAGGACCTTAGACCTATTCTCTTTAAAAGGCTGTAGAAGTCCTTTTTTTAAAAACGGATGAAAATACAAACGATAATACCATGTGCTGATATCTTGTTGGGTAGATAAAGGTAAGTAGCATTCCAAAGTTAGGCAACATTTTGGCAATGGACCTGATGATATCTTAATGAAAATGGGTCCTGCTGAATTAATGAATATGCGTCCCACATTATCACCAAATTATGCAATTTTTTTGGCAGAAATACATTTTTTGAACAACATTACAGCACAACATGTTTTCCTCGCTATAATGGCTTCTTATTGTAGTTCTGTGGAGGGATTTGGAAGATTTTAATGAATTCCAAAGTGGTCAAAAGATGTTACATTTTGAAGTCTGTGGAACAAATGGTGTCAACCCAGAATTGGAAAACTTCAGAACAGGCAAAACAACTGAGGCTGATAATGACCATCATATACTAATGTCATGATATTTTTAGTCTTTATACACTCTATAAGCAGAAAATGTGAATAAGCACCAAACCAAACCACAAGGGTTACTAGGTTTATGACTAGAACAACTTGACACACATTGCTGACCGGCATCTCCAATTAGACCTCAGATTCTCAGTTTTCAGATCGTGTACATCACTTCTGTGTAGCACCTACTGTTGACCTGCTTTCTCCCCTAAATATCCCCTGTCCTGTAAAAAAAAAAAAAAGAAGACAAAAATGGGTCTGTGATGGGTCTCTAATGGTTAAAGTAGACAAAAGCTGTATAGACAGAAATAATAAACCAATGTTCCCACACATGCACACATAATTCATGCCACCCCTGCAACTCTTTGTACCCTATAAGGCCAGCCCAGCCAAAGAAGCCTGGACACGCCACTGAGTGACAGCAATCAGCTAAAACAATGTTTTAGGTGCTGTTATTTGTCATGTGAAGCATACTTGGCAAGCCTCTCTTTGAAATATGCTATATGCAGTAAATAAAAACATGATAGATTTAATGCTGTGAGCATATGGTAGGGGGCTTTGCACAAACTGTTTGGAGAGCAACCAAGACAATCTCTAATATTGAACTCTGACAGATTCAATCATATTGGATGCTTTCAGGCCAAGTGTGTTTTCAGTCGTCCCTAACTTGATGTATTTGTAGTCATCGTCCATTGGTAATGTGCCATTTGTCAAACATGCTCCCCTGTAGCCGTGACATGTGATTGGAAACCTTGCTTGAGTTCAAGCTGTAATAACTTCTCTGAGACAGGTCTGGTGTACATAGGAATGTGCTCTTGTCAGACAGGGATTTTCATTCTGGTATGAAAAAGACTGGGGGAAAAATGCAATTTATCGATAAAGTTGAACACAGTTGAATTTAATCATGTCCAGACAGTGAAGTTTAAGAATATCATAGATATGATAAAATAATACTCTACAGGAAATCAAAGATGTTAAGTTGTGCATACATATAAAATATATACATACTGTTATTTCATGGAATCAAGAAGAAAATTAATGGACTTTGCTGTGTGATTATAAGCAGGCCTATTATCTATTTTCTTATATGATGGTTCACAAAACAAAGAAAAAACTGGGTCAGTACTGCAGCCATATTAAGTTTCACAGTGACACAACAGAAGCACTGCTTTTCCCTGCAGCTTCTACAGTATGTTTGCAATCAGTGGGCTGCAGATATTTGACTTTCACAGCAGGTAGGCCATATTGTCCATATTGTGTGAGTGTTTTGTTTATTTGTTGTGCCTATTTTGCCAAATGTTGTTTTGTCTGGAAGTGTCATGTGGCTGCAATTTACTTTTTGTTAAAAACATAAATACTGGCAGCGTAATTTAGCTGTCAGTTTTTGCATTAGATAGGACATGCTGTTCCTTAGTCCATGTTGAAATCTCTCTGAGCGACTAATGCTGCCTTCATATACTCCTCGTAAGCGTATGCTTCTAAGAGTGTTAAGTCAAAACAGTGGGCGTATGGTAACTTTTTATGATTAGACGGAAAGACTGACTACAGTTTTTTTTAACCAGAAAGTGCTGACACGTCTTGGTGTTGCTGTAAATGCCTCCCACAACAACCGTCAGCAGGGCATATATATGGGGAAAAAACGGCGTTTCAGTCGAGTTTTAATATTTTCGACAGACCTCGAATGCAACACGCAGCCCCATGAGAGGACTCGAGAGCTGCTCAAGAGGGGTGGGCGTGACGTCATGGCATGGTGCCCCGTCCATGTTTGGCGGAGAAGTTAGTGTAGTTTCGAGAAACTCTAGACACCAACGACAACTAGAGCTAAGGGGACAGCAGAATTATTCAATTTTGATTATATCAACGTAACAGTAACAAATGTTTTCTCTAGGGGGGCAAGCGTAATTAGTCATCATTATTAAATCGGCGTTATCTAAAAAAAAAATACCCGGCAAGACCAGAGCTAGCGGTTGTGGATTAATGTCCCACTCACGTTAAAATCAACCGTTAATTTTTGTGGCGTCCAGAGCTAATGTAACTCCTGGATGGGCTGTTGTTGTAATTTTTCTCTCCTTAATTAACGAATAGCCTCCTAATTCCTCGGAGAGTCTCGCATCCCTCGCCGGGTGGTCTCGTATGAACCGTGTAGAGGCAACGACGAAGGGTCGGGGGCTCCGCCAGCAGAGCCGGGCTTCAGGATGAAGATGCCCAGAGGAGGACGCCTGTTCCTGGCGACGTGCCTTGGCTCGCTCTTCGTGCTCGTGCTTTACTTTCAGAGCATCACCAAGCCAGGTAAGACCCAACTAATACACTGCTTTTTGAAAGAAATAACTACACCAACAGTATTGTATCATTATTTTGTTGAAATAACACTTTAATACAACCGACATATTGCCTTGTATATGCACTGCAGCGACCACAAAGAATGTCAAACTATAGAGTTTGCAGTATAGTTCTGTGTTCACCTCTAATATCTTGATTGGTGTTGTGCTTAATAGGCATTTGTTTCATGAAGGCTCATAACTGCCATGATTATTGGTTATCAAAAATCAGTTGCTATAGGAATATTGTAGTATATGAGTGTCACATACAAACATTATGAAATAAAGAAGCAATAACTAGTGGGTAATGGTGGTCTTGTATTCACTTTAAGTGCAGCATTCAGGCTTTTACATAGCACTGCATGGTCTGACAATCACTTTGACAACAGTTAGAAGCCACAGTGGCACACCTGTGTGTGTTACTGTGTAAAAGAGACAGAAATGAGAATGAAATGAAGAATGAATAAGCGCACTGTGAACAGTGTAATGTTTTGAAAGCCCCCCCTTCTAGTGACCCCCTGCATTCCTCTGCTTTAACCCTCCTCTCCCCTTTACCTCTCCTCTCCCCGTCCTTTGTTTCCTGGGCTGAGCCGACTCTAGACTTTGGCCCCCAGGGACTGCAGACTCCAAGGGAGAGGAGTCAAGAGAGAAAGAGGGAGAAAGAGAGGTAGAGATGATTGATTTGCGCAACATGGCACATGAGCATAGAGGAGAGGGAGGAAGAGAGTTTTTTATACAAATGTTTTCCATGTGGATATTAAAGGAGAGGAGGAGAAGAATGGTGTAGAGATGAGAAGCCAGTGCCCAGTTTTTGGTTATCATGTCTAGTAAGAGGAGCTGGAGCAATCGATGTCGGTTTTTGGTGAAATTGTTTGAATTATTTTGGTTAGGGCCTGGCAGATTTTTGAGACCGGTGCTGATTTTAAAAGGGAAAAAATTACAGATTACCAATATGGCAGCATATATACAAAACTTTGAGCTGGAATGAAAGTAGACCTTTTCTATGTGCCCCAATTTTGGTCCTTTAAAGGCTGCTTTCTTTAAAAACTTTCTTAAAGAATGTTTGACATTATTATACATACAATGTACTATATTGCTGCCACATCACCATCTTTGCACAGTAGTCCCACAGCTTCCTGCCTGTTTGTCAGCCATGTCTAGGTGATAGAGGAAACAATCTCTTTTTGGTCCGGCCCTTATTTAACAAACTATGTGATGGCATTTCTAAACCACCTCAAGCATTATTTTCTGCATTTTATGATCCATATAATGTTTTCATATTGGTGCATATTAAGGAGTATACTGATAGTGTAGCGTCTCTGGTCCACTTGGTGGCATTTATACACCTCTAAGCTTGTTTGCCAACCACCATTAAACAGATAAAACTCTATTTTAAACAGTTTAAGCTTTCTGTGCGACAAACTCTGCCACATCTTGTCGCATAAACTCAAAAAATAGATTGTAGAAAACAAACACAACATACTTTGTGCGCATCTTTCTCCCCTCTGACCTGATCATCCTGTTTAATTGGTAGTTAATTGTGTCTGTTAGTCAATTTACAAACAAACACAATGTTATGTTAATCCCCTTGTCATAATGCACTGTGTCCATGTCCTCTAACGTTAATTTATCACCAGAAAACAACTCTTTCTCTCTGTGTTGACTGCACAGACGGAGGGGAGAAAACCGACCATAGTTAGTTTGTTCTTCCAGATGCATAAAAACAAAAAAATGCTATATGGGTCGACAGATATACCTTTCTCGCCATAAATATACCTCAGTGGCCCATTCAAGGGAAGGCTGTATAGGAGTTGTTGATAAAGGCTACTTTTTAATTTGTCACAATGTGTCAGAATGACACATAAAATTCAACCAGTTTAAACTTGTACACTAGGGTGGCAAAACTGGAAATACAGACTGATATCAATATACCATCATACCAATACAGTTCTGGTGAAGATAAGAGAGAAGTCAGGGTATTTCTTCACAGTGTTGATGAGTAACATCATATCCATTAGATTAAGGTTGAGAAAGTAAAACATTTAATTGCGTGATTACCCATTACCTGGATTGTCTCCAGCACACACCCTATAATGGAACAGACTACAACCACAGCCATGAATCAATTTTATAAACCACCAGCAATAAATGTCAGTAAAGCATCAGCTGCCACATGTAGCCATACTCACTTTAGCACTCTCATTGACCCCCCCTCCACTCACTAGGTGTAGCCTGACCTGCTCAGGCTTGTCTGCCTAACATTGGCCACATGTAAAGCATGTTGGAGCCACACTAAAGAGGACTAATTCACAGGACGTCAACAAAGCACAGAGCTTCCTTAATTACTGCGTATCTAGTCAGAGACGGTTTCAAAACCAACATAAAATGTCTTGTTTTTTTCTGTACTATCCTTGTAATTTCCGTTCCCTTTCATTTCTCACATCTGACTGGAGCAAAGTGAAGTGAAACAGGGCAGAAGAAACCAGCCTGTAGTCCTCAACCAAAAGACACATACATATGTTAAAAAAAATCCCCTAAATTAAGTACATTAACCATTCTTGATGGATGTAAAAAAAAAAAAAAAAAAAAATCATGTATAAAGTTCAGTCTGGTATAATGATAGATACTGTGATGAATACAGTTTAGGAACAAATTATCCCTCATCTGCAGATACTTTGGCAACACAACATTAAATCTCCAGGTTGAAGTTTGAAGGAGAACCAGACGTCTAACACCTCATATTCATCACTGATGTTGTCGACAAATCATAGGCTGTCACACTTCATGGAAATGTCTTGACCACGACATGATGTCACACTCCAGACAGGATGATTATGTGTCAAGAAACCGTTTCCTTTAGGTAATACTGGTAGCTGTAAAAATGTAATTTCCAAGTCAGTTAATATGCAAACCTTCCTTACAGTTGGGCTATCTGACCAGCTGGGATCAGAAAGCGTGACTTAGCATGGTGGAGGTTTGATGTCAACCCAACCAGAACACAAAGGATGAAAAATGTGAGTTTCCTCCGTGTAATGTATTTCTGCACAGTTGCAGACGAATCAGGCCACGCTAATATTGTTATTATTATTATAGTATTTGTAGAATTTAAAACCAGTGCTGGCTATGTAGTAATTTTTCTGATTTATGTGATCTAGCTTAGGGTCACTGTGTGCAAAAACTCCATAATCTCATCAACCTCTCTAAGCGTCGTTGATTCAATTGTCGAGGGGGTTTGTCTATCCACAGGCTAGAGAGCCACGTCATTATGTCACTGTATACGTCTGTGTATGTCTCTGCTTCCCACCAACATCAGGCATAATTACGATACTGGACTACATACAAATGTTGCTTTTGGCTTAGTGAGCCTACATTGGCATCCAGACACGACTGGTACGACACATTTGTGCTGCTTGTCTGGTGACACCCTGGAAACCGTTTTTTCTGGCAGAGAGCCGGTTCTCTGCATGATGAAACATGTACTGATGGAGATTAGGCACAGACTGAACGGGACTCAAACTGCCATGGTCAAAAAGGGTTTTATGTACACCCTAAAATTCTCTGTTTTTCTGGCAAAAAAACAAATCGTCAAAGCATCGACAGAGAATTAAGCATTGTCAGTTGATTCAAACCAATGTCAATTGTCACTTCAGTCGACCATCAGCCCAAGCCTAATTTGATCTGCTTCACTTCCCGCCTCAGGACTTTGCTGGGAGGCGAGCAGACAGAATCTCTGCAAATGGACCTTCAGCTAGCCGCTGTAGCAATTCACATTTATCCAGCACAAACCTCAGTGCTTGGGGGGCTGATCCCAGACCACCCACATTGGATTTACTTTTGTTATTAAAACCTGACGCTGGGGTTTTGCATTGGCTGATTTCGAATTGCTATGGCTGCTAACTGAAGGTTTGTCCCAAGAGCTATCATCTTCTTCCTTCAAAGTCTCCCAGCCGCAGGGTGCGCTAGCTGACTATTTCTTGTCTAAAAGGGCGCCACAGGAATTAGTTCTTAAACCCGGAAGTAAGTTAGCATTTTAGTGCCCTGGGGTCTAACCTCTGAAACTCAATGAGGATTCTGAATGGGTTTTTGGCTTGATGCCTGAAATTAGGTCCGTGGTTAACACAAGCTAAAGAGATGTTTGCTTTTGTTATAGAACATAAAATACGTTGGCAAAATTCACAAGTGGGGAAAAAAGGTTGCTAACAAGTGGCTTAATGAGACTACAGTGGTTGTCGGGACATGAAACATCATCAGATAAGACACAGACAGGATCTCTCTCACTAGTCCACTTCACAGCCTCTAGTCGTGTCTTTCAGAGCTCGTGCAAACTCTTGTAGATTGTAAATTATGTTAAAAAACATTTTTTTAAGCTACGGATTCACTTGCTTGTCAAAACTGCTGGTTAGCTTGTCGGAGACCGTCTAAAGCATAATGGTAGTGACGTCATGCAACACATATAGCATAACGCATAACGTTAGCTTTTTATTTTTGTCAGCTACAACGCTTCAAACATCATAAAAGTCTTAATAAATCAAAAATAATGTTTTACTTTTATATCATTTTGAAACAGTGAAAAAAAAGTTAAATCAATGCTGATATTTTGATGGGCTGCCAGTATAAAAGCTTACTTTTTGTACAAGTCTCCTCCTCAGCCTCCTGTGATCTTTGAAATGCTACAAAAATCATAAACTTAAAAACACTAGCTGAACAAGTTTCCTACTGTAGATGTGATTATAAAATAACCTCATGTTTCCAAACCACTTCTCCTAATTAAGCTTACAGTTTAACACTGGACAGGAAGCTATTGTTGTGCTTCTATTGTCTAACTTCCTGTGCCAACTCCCTGGGTTTTGGCCCTCAGGAAAACATGAGTCTTATCTAGTGTACTTTTATAAACTCATTAGTCAACTCATGTCAGATTTGTTGCTCTTTTAAACTGTTTATTTATTGAGGAATTTGAGCTGGTTAGACATGTCACTTTATTCTGTTAGCCTGAGCTGAAGTTCCTTTGTGGGCAAGATAGAGTAATTTAATACGCTGGCATTTGGCATTTGGATGCAGAACTTCCTCAGATTATGTTCAATCTCAGTTTCCGAACTGTAACACCACTATTGCTGAGTGACTCCAGAAACATGTTCCGGTGTCTGCGTGATTGTTTAATTCCCACCCCCCAAAAAACTTTCCTCAAGCTAGCATAAAAAGCAGTTTTGACATACTGGAGAAAATCCCCTGTCATGTGCTATTTCCAGTCATGCCCTCATATTAGATACATCATAATTTCAACCAAAATAGAGATGAACACCCAGTTTCTATTTCCTGTCAGACTCTTTTATGTGGCTGCATTGACTCAGCAGTGGCATAGCGTGTGCCATTTAAGGGTAAGTATGTATCTTAGCTGAGCATGAAAGGGGGGTGTGAAGTCTGTGCACTTGTCAAAGGTGGAATGAACTTGTCAGCATTTACAGGATAAGTGAAATCCATACGTGCTAATTTTAGGCTGTTCAGCCCTGCTGCTGTCTGACACGGGAAACAATTCACTGTCATCACCATGAGCACCAAAACCAAACTGAATCTTTGCACCAATTACACATTTTGTTAGAAGTACAACTGTCTATCTAACCACTCTGTATATGGTTAAATTTGTCACAGTATCAATAAGAATTTCTGATTAGAGCTTTAGAGATACGGCAGTTGACAGATATAATCGGCCTATCGCTGTTTATGCTGTCTGATATGTGCTGTAATGGAATCTTTTTTACACAATATATAATGCAGAAATGTTGCTTGGTGTGGTTTAGAAATTATTAATTTTATCATTTTTCTTGAATGGTCATCAGTTGACTGAAACTGAGCAGTAATGATGTTAATTTAGCGATTTGTTTTATTCCTATTTATTCTTTATTTTCTCAGTTTTCATTTATAGAATTGGCTGACAATGTAACACATTGTCTGTATAATGTATGTATCCGAGTTTTATGTTTGAGAAAGTAGCTCTCTGGGTACATTTGCAGAGTGGTGAAAAATCAGTGCACAATCCACGTAAAAAGGTCTATTTTCATTCCAGCTCAAAGAAATGACTATAATGGCCACCATATCGTTTATAGATGAATTTCCCCCTATAGAATTCAGTATCAGCATCCCGTATTGGTCAGGTTCTATTTCTAATATCCTGTGGCTGCTGTTTTTGTTTGCATCATGGCTTGAAAACTAAACTGACAGATGTTGTAACTGAGCAGAACCAGGGCTGGTGGCATTTACTCTTGGTAGACTGAACATTTCTGAACTATTAACATACTCTCTGTTTGTGGTGCTGTTTGCTCCAAATTCACCCTCTCCAACATAACATTTCGCTTCATTTGCTGGGCATGGCTTCAAGGCTTTACATTCTGGAGGGTGGGAACGCTGTTCTCTGTCTTTCCCAGCTATAGGAGACAATAGTGAATTGTTTGATCAAGCTGAAAAGCCCACAGGCATCTGAACAACACATTTTGAAGCATCCTTTACACCATGCCACTGTCTTAGATCTTGAGCGTTTTGTCACAACTCTTGTCACACATGCTGATCAAATCTGAGCTGAATGAAAAAGTGAACTGCCACAGATGGATGACAGGTGTTTGAAGACTGTTTATGCCAGATATCACTGACGCTCTACACTCTAGTTCACAAACGCAGCATCCACTTCGCCGATTTTCCTGACAGTGATGGATTCCACCTCACAACTCTAAACAGAGGCAGCATCAAAGTCTGCTCTGATGTGTCTCGCCCACACAGCGCCAGTGCACAATTCACACTGTCATTTTTTTTTATAACTCAAGCTGCTGCCTCGCACAAACACACTGTGGGTAAACACATGTGTTCAATGCATACAAACACCCATTCACACACACGACAAACCAACGCTACAATAAATGTAAATGCTATTTATCATCTGACTCTGACGTCACCGCAGCTGTTGTGAAACAAACAAAGAGCGTTGTGATGCCTTTAAATGCCAGCAGCTTTTTAAGAGACTGAGAGCTGTTCACCACATGCCACACCTGCTGGCTATTTGTTCTCACACTCTTTAGGGTGCCTCAAAAGTGTATTTGTTAATATCCCTAACATGCTTTATCTTGTAATCGCTCAGCCTTCTGGCTGCCTGCTTTTTAGAACTACTAACATTAGGAAGCACTAAAGCATAAGTGGATTTATATGCAAAGACAAGAGCTGGAGGCTTATGTCTTAAGCAGTTGAAGATGATGCTGTTGTTTCTGTGCTTCACGGTCTGGTCAGACTGATCTAACTGCAATTGTAATAGTAACACTGATCGTGAATGTCATGCGTCGTTGTTGTGCTGTTGCAGGTCACCTGGGATCAATTAGCTTTAGCTTAGTAGCTTCTCTGTTGTTTCAGGTATAAAGGAGTTCATTTGTTTGGACTCATCAAACTGATGCTGATGAAAAACTGCAAATCCACCATCCAGGTCAAAGGTCCGGAACGACTAATCAAATGCAAATTACTGGTTGCTTGTGAACCTAAGCAGCTCCAACTTTAACCATTAACATACAAGTGCAATGAGTCGATTTAGAAGAAATGTTAACAAGGAAACAAATATCCATTGACTTATTTTAATGCCAAAACAAATAACTGAAGCGAAGTGTCTGCTGCATTATGCACTCTCCTACTGTCATGACGACAATGTCAAATGAGGAAACGTATAACCTTAATGTTGGGCCAGGATCTCCAAACAGAATATATTTAACAAAAATAACAATTTATTGATACGTTGTTTTGTTTTTTTCCAATATAAGAAACATGCTCTTCATTACATTGTACATTTACATTCCTAAAACATGGTGTGGGCTCAGTCTGATTGACTTGCACAGTCCAGACTTAGAATCTCTGCAGTTCTTGATTTCTCCAGTTCCATTCTGAAATCCAACTCTTTTAAGTTTCTTTAAATATAGTATAGTACCCCAAATGTATCTGTTACTTTCTCAAATTCACCTGTACCACTCTTCACATTGGTGTAGATTAGATCTATTATTCAGCAGGTGGACTGACTTTTGCACTTTAGATGTCCTGCAGTTATTACAGACATGTGAACTAACCACAGAAACTCGCCCTGTTCATGAACTCACGCTGCTGCACTGCTACAGAATGAATACTGGGGGAAACACTTGGTTACATTTGCCATTATTCGTGGCGTTAAAGAGCTGTGACCTCAGTGATTTGGCGATACTTTGATTTTTTAAAGACCTGTTCGGCCACTGTGTGAATGAGATGGTCCTAAAGGGGCGAGGCTACTTCAGTCAGACTGCTGGTGCATATTTCTGTTGAAAACCTCAGCAAGCAAAGAAAGGAAATTGCGCAAATTAAGGTTATCATCTCAAGCACCACAAACACAGAGTGCAGAGTGCAAGGACTTACACTCTGACAAGCAAGTTGACTCATTCCTTAGAGGGAGTTGCAAGGCTTTCAGAGAAACACCTCAGCAGCAAACTGTTTGTTCCTTTCCCCTTGTTGATAGACACATACTGTGCACACATAGGTTGAAAATGAAGACTTTTAACTACTTCACATAACCGGTGTTGCCAGGTTTTCATACCCTTAGTCAGCTTTTCATTGGAAAAGAGTTGGCAAAACTAATACCTGACCCCCTAAACTCACACTGTGAACATTTATACTGGATTTATTCAGACAATACTGAAGATTCTTTTTGTGTAATTTGTTTATTTATTTAAACTTTCCTGGATCTGAATCTACTGCTACAGAATTTTAAAGCTTTAGAAAATATTGAGCTCAACAGAAAAAGGACCCTTGATTTATATTGTTGAGTATGGGCTAATCCAAAAAAGTATATCATAATGAAATGCATTGGTGCATATGTACTGTACGTTACCCATTTGGGCTTGTGTAGTCCTGGCCCTAACATGCATGCTGTATTTATACGGTGATGAGCTTGTCGAGGACCTCTCTACCTTCATGTCTTAGTTGAGTGAATTTGTAGTCCGTCACACTGTAGAAAAAGAGAAAAGTCAGAAATTAGCTCGTTGATGTGTCTGTGTGTGTGTGTGTGTGTGTTTTTTTAAAGAATTACCCGAGTGAACATAATGAGGACAAAAGTGAGATTTAAAGGAACTGCCTGCCGCGCTACAAAGGATCTCACCGATCATAAAATCACCTCCTGTTGTTGGTCTAATCACCACCATGTGCAGCTTCGAGCGTGCGGATGGTGTGACAACTTTGAATCAAGCCACATTCAAAACAAACAGAAACTCTGGCGGCCTTGTTACTACTGATAACCACTTTGTCTCTTCCTGCCTTCGCTTGTTTTCATTTGTGGCATCCTATTTTCTCTTTCAGTCACTTTCAGTTGTACAATGAAGCAGGCTGTTATACATCTCCATCAAAACAGATTGCTTTGTGGTGTTCTTTCAGCTCATGGAAACTAAAGTAACGTGGCCCTCATAAAGACAGGCATTCATTTCAAGTACAATTAAGTGGAATTTTACCTCTTCAAGTAAATATTTGTATCATTGATGCCACAGAATCCTGTGTGCTCTTTATCATGATCACAGAGGGGAAGAGGGTTTTTTTCAGGAAGGGAAGCTGAACTGCCAACAGCAGAGACCAGACATTTGTCTTGTTTTATTATCAACAAAAAATGTTTAGTGCATTGGGCCCACAGGCACAGTGAAACACATTTTACTGTACTTCTTACCAGACTCTGTCACTGACTTTCTGTCAACAGTTTAGTCATGAGATAGTGATCCAGTATATTATTTGTCTTAGAATGAATCACCAGACAACAGGCTATTAAAACAGACAAAGTTCAGCATGGGCCTCTTCTGCTCTTCTTTAACTGTCAGCATTGTGTCACTTCCTGGGTCTGAGGGGAAGCGGTGGTGTTCTGGTGCATGTGATAGAACACGCGACACAGAAAAAGATGTGGTTTGTGATGATCAGAGGGAAGTGGCCTCTGAATGTACGCAAAGAAAACATTAAACCGTGTGAGTGCAGGTAAAAGCTTTGATGCTTTATGAAGGACAAGAAAAGCATTCCTGAGTTTAACTTTTCATACACAACAAAAGAAAGCACTGCTAATGGAAAAGAACATGAAAGAGCATTTTTATAGAGGATCAGTAGAAGGATTTTAGATGGATTTTATAGTGAAGTTTATAGATATAGACTTCTACAATGGTGTGTCTGAAAAAAAAAGCATTGCTTTATGTAAGATTAAAGGAAGACTTCTTCCCTAAAATTGTGTAGTTTACACACTGACTCATGTATACACTCACACACTGAGGGTTTGTGGTATATTAATAGTTCGATGAGGCAGTACAGCGTTTTGAGCTGTATGCTGCACGGTAAGCTAACATGTTGATTCTTAACTGTTATGCATGTTTTGCATGTTCTGGCATTTAGTCATGAACCACAGCGTAGGGCAAAGTTAAACTGACCTGGTGATGGTGGGATGTGAAAGATCAGGGTGACAGCTGACAGGTTGCCTTTGCCAATCAATTTGAGAAACTGGCAACCACTCCTTGGCCTTTGGTTGCCATCAGTAGCAATCGCTTTTAATTTATTTATTTGTTAAGATATTTTTTGTCCATTTTACAGCTTTATTGATAGTGGGAGATGATGTGGGAAAGGCCTCAGAGTCAGATTTGATACAAGGACTGAGCCTCTGTGGTATATGCTCTACCAGGTGTGCGACCAGGACGCCCTGAGTGGCAGTTACTGTTAATTAGGGCTGCAGCTAACGATTATTTTAATAGTCGAGTATTCTATCGATTATTCTGGCGATTAATCGAGTAATCGGATAAAAAATTTTTTTAAAATGTCATTTTATTACTTGAACTTAATTTAATAGTAA
>CAFUXE010000807.1:342079-386752 GCA_903364295.1 Serranus cabrilla | reverse complement strand
ACACACACACACACACACACAACGCACTTGTTACGTCATTATTAGGGTGACTCGTTCTCTCCTTGCTCAGCATGCTGTTCTCCTGAGCTGTTACAACATAAAGAATGTGAAAGAACAGAGGCAGCCATTTAAACTTTTAGCGTTAAGACCACTAATGTGATTTGTAAAGAACTTAGATCCCTGATTATGATTAGGAAGTTGCTGAAGAGAGCGAGGATGTTAAGTCCTCTATAGTTGGAAGCCTTGTGTGAATGTAGAGCGACGTAAACACAAATCTACTTCCTGGTATCACGATGCAGACTCTACATGTTCAGCTTCAGAAATGTTCCTGCACTGTCCGTGTTTTTCCCGGCAGTGTGTGCTCACCTGTCTATTTTCTGGTGCGAGGCCTTGCTCTCCAGCACCAGCTTCTCGTTGGTGATCTCCAGCTCTCTGGCCGTCACGTCCAGCTGTTCGTACACCTTGGCGTGCTGCTCGTTCATCTCCCTCAACATCTCCAGCTGCTTGGACAGGTGCTGCACAGAGAGTTTACCATGAGACTGACTGATCTGAAATCAGTTTTACAATGACTTTTTAATTTTTTTTATGACATACTGTACTGCGACTGGTTACAGGGTGAAGGGATCAGCACTTTCACCTCACAGCAACAACAATTCATGTTCTATGATTTTTTTTTTGTAATTACATTTTTATCAATTGTGATTTTTTGGTTGACAATCTATAATAGTCTTATAGTTGACATGCTATGACATTTTATATAACCATACTACAATTTCTTATAATGAAAATTTTAATTACATAATACACACATAACATTTTTTATGACATATTATACCATGACTTTTTTCAAATGAAATTTTAATGACATTATATTCTGTTTTTTTTTTTTTTTTAAATGTGATGACATATGATACTATGGAATTTAGTTTCATAAAATTTTGATAATTAACATTTTAAGACCTTTTTTCTTTACTTTTATTCGACATACTATAGTATGGCGCTTTTTACCCCCATTTTATGAACATCCTATAATATGGTGAATTTCTGTCATTTTTGGACAGATAATACTGTTTTATGTATCAGCCCACTATAATAGGACAATTTGGAGCATTTCAGGGCTTTTCAAAATGTTCCGACCTTTTTGGACTTTTTCTACATAGTATAGTATGGCGCTTTTTTTCATTTTTGCACTCTGTAATTGCACTGAAAATTATGATATACCATACTATACTATGACTTATAAAAAAAAAACAATTTCAATGAATATCACAGTTTGTTGATGAATTAATTCTTAATGAAATTTCAAATAACAATGTGATGTTATGTATGCACAAGACACATAACAGATATTTTCCCTTTCCAAAACATAAATTCATGACAGTCACAGACTTCTTCCTTCAGAGCGGTGCACTAAATCTGCAGCGGAGTAAGCTCACCCTGAGCCAAACTTCAGACTAATACGGTGTACAGTCTTTGAGCTGTGGTGAGGTGCCAGATGCAGTAATTTACCATTTCCTTTCATGTTCACAGAATAAACTCTTCTGATCCTCTCTGCAGTGTTATTCTTTTTTTGTTATTCTTCTTTGTCCCCTGTGCTCCACACTAATGAGCTGAAACATGCACTTGCAGAGAAACAATATGTGGGACAAGCGTACCTCTATCTCCTGCACTTGCTCCTCGTTGTTGATGTACATCTGCTGCAGGGAGTCCTCCAGCTCCTTGTTGCGTTCCAGGAGCGTCTTGCCGAGCTCGGCTGCCAAGTGCAGGTCTGACAGGAGCCAAGAAAGAAGAACAGACACAAACAGCAGAAAGTTGTGAGAGTGTCGGGCGCAGGAGTCCACAGCACAGCGTCCTACTTGTTTGTCACCGGGAGCGATTTGGACAAGTGCTTTTAAGAGAAGCACTCACTGCAGCTGAGGCGCACCAAAGCACCGGGACCTCCCTGATCAGGCTAACTTCACCTGAACATGATTTAAGATGTGAAACACAACACTGTCCTTAATTAAAGCCCTCAAGGTTTTCCCCTTGTCCTGATTTTTCTGGCCTATAAAGGCTAAAATAAGAACCAACTATTAATCAGAAGGTTAAAATTTAAAGCCTTTTATTTACTATCAACACACTTCCATAATAATGAAAATATGGGGTCACAGGAGTGCCACAAAGAAGAAAAAAAATATGTAAAAGAGTAAGAAAATATATGTGAAAATATAAAGAGGACTGCATAAAATAATATATAAGAAGATAAAAATGTTAAAGTATAAAAGGGAAAGCCAAAAACAAACGAGACACAAAAATAACAAGACAAATAATGATAATAGTAATAATAAATACAAATTAATAAATCAATAAGAAATGTACACATTTTGTTTATTTATTAATTTATTTGTCTATATCTTTATATTTCCTTAATTCTCCTTATACTTTATAATTTATTGGCTTATTCTAAGACATATTTTTTCTTTGTTTGGGCACTCCTGTGACTCCATAAAAAAGACATAAAACAAGTACAACCCTGCAAAAAAAAGGGACAAAGACTGTTTTTTATGTTCAAACTTTTTTTTTGTAAATATAAACTCTGAATTCTGAACATGACACAGCATCCTAACTTCTGTTGGAGAAAAACATGGCCACTGACACAGACCTGTAGCTGTCTGCACAGCGGGGGCCTGATCACTGAGAACACCACCCTCACAGTTGCTGTTATTTTTTAACGCAGCTTGAAGCATACATTATTCATCTCCTCTGCTGAAAAGAAACCTCGCTGGACTGAGGAGGAGGAGGAGGAGGAGAATCCTGCTGGCTCTGCATACTTGGAGCACATAACAACACGGCAGTGGAGGAGTGGAAGGACGGGAAGAAACAGAGTGAGCCATTGACACCCATTACTGGACATGAACGCAGCGTTTTATCACCAGTACTGGGCGTGAGCAGCGACAGGAACACACACACACGTGCATCATCGTGGGTGTGAATCAGATTGGATGTGATTTATTGGAGCTTTAATCCTGACTGCAGCTGCAGTTTGATCTAACTAGCATCATTTTCTCACAGGTCTGTGTTGCTGCAGAGGGAAACAGGGACAAGCTGTAATTTTGTGTTTCAACAAAGCAGAACTGATGGCAGATCACTGGTCTGAGCCGCAGAGTGATAATGAGCTGAGTGAGAGTGTGTGAGGAGAGAGCGCAGCGAGCCTTCGCCCCCCAGGTCCAACTCAGTCACAGCGCGGCTCCCGATCCTGAGGGACGACACGTGCTCTGTCTTAGTTATGTAATTCAGAACTGTGAGCACGGATGAGAGGAGCTGCATTGAGGAAGTACTAATCACCAGATAGAGTCTGACAGATATATGGGTTTTAAAGGCCGACTCCCATTTTCTCTGGAAAGTTCATAGAAATTAAATTGCTAATAAAGTGAAATTTTGGTCTGGAATTAAAATCGACCTTTTCCATGTGGATTATGCATATATGACCATTAAAACAATACTCAGAAGGCTGCTTTTTAAATGAATAAAGTAAAGTAGGATATATATTAATAATAAGTATAAATGTTACATGTTACATTATCGACCAAATCAAGCACTAAGCACTGAGAAAATAAAGACTAAAGAAAAATAACACTGACTAGCTAAACAAACATCAGAATGTATCTTCAGCATCAGTCAACTACCATTAAAAAATAATAAATAAGAAACAAAATAAATAATTATTGGTCAACTGCTAATCACTAAAAAAAAAAAGAATAAATAAATAGTGCTTTATGTTTAATTTCAGTCCATACTTTGCTGTATGTTTAGCATTGGTCCAATGCTGACTGTTGAAAATAAAAATAAATAAATAAATAAAAAATAAATAGACAGTACTCTACGTTAAGTATCTGTCAACTGCTAACCATTGAAAAATAATAAATAATTAGTGCTGTATACTCAGCATCAGTCCATGGCAAACTGTTAAAAAATAAATAAATAAATAGTGCTGCATGTTTAGTTTCAGTCCATTGATGACTATTAAAATAAATAATACATAAGAATAAAATATTTAGCTGAATAAACATTGGTGTATGTTCAGCATCAGTCCAATCCTGAATATTACAAGTAAATTAATTAATAAATAGTTCTGTATGTTCTGTATCAATCCATTGCTGACTATTAAAAAGTATTAATAAATAAAACTAAAATATACATCTGAATAAACACTGGTGTTTGTTCAGCTCAAGTATCAATTTCTGCATTATTGGTTTTATTTAAAATGTTTCCATATCTGTGCAGAATACATATACGCAGAGACTGATAAACAACGATATAAAAATATCGGCCAATAATATCAGCCGCCTGATAAATCAGTCGGGCTCTACCAGACAAAAGAATCACATCACAAAGACGGTCATGGCTTCTATCTATTACAACCCATGACTGTCCTCACGTTCAACCACAGGCCGTTCACATAGCACAAACATGACATCATCACACCGCCATCTGCCCAGACACACTTCATATGTTTGTCAGATCATAATGAACTCCAGGGTCACCAAATCTCAAAATCTGGCAGCCGTGTTGTTGCATAACAGCAGCATTTCTGGGGCAAAATCACGCCTGACTGTGAGCGCATGCAGGATGACGACATGCGCTCGAAAAGCCTCCAATCTGACCCCAAAGCCTGGAATCTCTGATCCCCCACTAAGGAGGTCTTGTCTGGGGCTCCCTAATCAGATCAGCCAGGGGCTTAATGCCTCCAAGCTCCATGCTGAATAATGTGGAGATGAGATACAGCCAGCATGGCGACAAACACACAAATAACACACAAACACAGGGCAGAATCCACCTGGCTCCCCCCTCTCTGCTCTCTATGTACAATGTGATGATGAGCCACAAAGCTGCTTTAGTTCTCTGGGTCAGCAGGTAATCAGGGGATGGGGTGATGCTGAGGCCGGATACGCTCCTCTGAGATCACTGTCGATGAAAGTGCGTCCACTTAAGTGTTTACTGAGAGGGCTGATCACATCACATTATGCATCAGTGAAAAGCCAAACACAACACTTCCTGGTAGATTTTCTGCTTTTGCCTTCCATTTAAAGTCACAGGCCTGTTTTGAGCTGAAAATCAATCACTGCTTCCACATCTCAAGAAATCAAAGAGGTTTTAGCTTTTTTTCCCCCCTCACACACCCTAAATAACACCCCAGATGACCAGGGAATGCACATCCCTCTGCATGTACAGCGTTTAAAAAAAAAGAAGGAAAAACTAGGAGAAGAGGAGTGCAGGCTTGGAAGATGTGACTCTGCAAGAATGCAAGGAGGCAGAGGAAACAGAGGCAACATTCACTCAGACAGACAAGAGGACTATTCTGGGAAACATCACTGACAAGATGACAATAATTGTCAGTGGGAGAGAGCAGAGATGGATGCAGAGATAGGGGGTTTACAGTTGTCATAGTGCGTGCATGCAATGTGTTTTACAGTGGGTGCAACCTCCTCCCTGCTCTCCATCCACCCCCTGCTGCATGAATCCAGCCCTGAGCAGCAGTGATGGTGGATGGAGCATTGTTACATTACATCCCCCCACACATACACACATCTTAGAGAGGAGGACTGAGGTCTCACCTTGCTCCAGGTCTCGCTGGTCGTACCACGGCTCCTCTTCCTCCGTGACAAACTCCTCCATCCTGCCTGCACGGAGCATCGATGCTGATCAACTTCTTCTTCTTCACCGGCGGCGTGATCTGCTCATTCACGGACGGCTCGCCCGGAAGTGACAACAAACAACAGCGGTGCAGCCTCCCCAAGTGTGTAACCCTTTAAGACAAATGAGTTGGAGGCTGAATCCCGGCTGGGGGCGCACCTGCTCCTTCCGCCGTCTACAGATGTGAACCAAGCCTCACACGGCCGTCCACACCTGCAGACCTGAAATAAACCCGCACAGCGGCTGGTGGAGCGTGTCTCAGCGTTTCTTCTGTTTGTCTCATCAGCCTTTGATGAGCAGCTCGGCCCTGCAGAAGCAGGTTGAGAGCACGCTCGCTGCTCAGTGGCTGAACGCTGATGCTGCGTTCACGTGCTGTCGGAAATGCTGAAGACAATGCGGTCCGCTCTGTCCTGCTGCTGCAGTAACTCATTTTCCGGGCTTTCTGCTGCTGTATAGAAATGTTTAAGATGTGTTTTTTAATGTACGGATACATATTGCTTTCGTAACGTCTTTTGGGGAACAAAACATCCAAAATACACATTTTGATGTAAATTTTACTACACTTTGTCTATTTGTATCTGTAGGTCTCCTAACTTTACCAAAAAAAAAAAATCCCAAGAATAATTGTCTTAATGCAAGTAATCAAATGGGGAAGTTCCTTGATATATATTTGTTCATTTGTTTTAAACAATATTTATCCATAGGGAAAGTATATAGGTAAAACCTTGCATTACTTCATATTTAGTTTTTTATTCTGGAAAAGTGTGCAAACGAGCAAATATTTGATAAGAGATTGTCTAACTTGCATATTTAAGCACACAATTTCAGAAAACGTCATTGTCCTAATCTAAATATCAACATGGGACGTGTCATAGTGATATATATTAATTGAAATGTTTACCTTTTTCACCTATTTGCAAACCACAAGATGAATCTACCGACCAACACTAGAGGCTCCATCAGCTTCTGTGCAGTATTTTAAACGTGCAGAACGTTAATAGAGATGTTATACAGTATGTTTTCTTATTTAAATAAATATCATGAGGTGCATCGGCTATGACTACCTCCCTTCTTTTTCATTGTTTGAATGTAGAAAACAAAAGCTGTACATTACGAGCGTTTCCTGAAGGCAGCACTACTGGAGGTGACATCACCATTGGATAGCGTCCCCGGCACGGACGTCTCCTCCCCTCCTCCCCCCGCAGCCCTCCAGAGCTCTGATAAGTCAAACTGTCCAACTGAAGACATTTGTGTTGATGAATTAAGGCTCTCACACTGTGCTCAGTCTGATTCTACTCAGCATAGACTTTATTGTAAACATTTAGGGGCAAAGAGGACATGGAGAATGGCTGTTAGTCTATACAAAGCCAGTACTCTGTGTCCATCGGTGCTTCCTATACTCTTTGGGTGTCCTCTCGATGGTGGAGACAGAAACTGTGGCGTTTTACAGTCCTGACAGGCACTATAACTAAGAAACAATTCCCTCATTGGAAATTACATTGCTAAAAAAACAAAGATATTCAGCAAAAATCTATTCTCCTTTTTGCTAAGATTCACAACCAAAGATAAAACGGACATTTAAATAAAACAAAACAGGACAATTTCACATCATACAGTATCTATCATTGTTGTGTTTTTTTTCCCTTTCTGTACTCCAGCAGCCAGAGACAAAATATGTAGCAGCAGCAAAAGTGTTTTTATCAGGCTCCCACAGCACAGAACCATCTGGTTTATGTCCAATATTAACATTGATCCAGTATTCTTCTTTGATTTACAACCATTTACTTTAAATTATGTATTCTTCACTTTACTGTTAGCTATTTCCACAGTGTGTGTCCAGTCATGCTAGTGGCTCCATGGATGAAAATGTGAGCTGGTCTGTTCTCCAGTCTAGGTGCAGACTCTGTAACTATTATAAAGATTTCCATTTAATTCAGTTAATACATGCATGGTCGCCAGAGGACACACGCTAATGACTCTGGTGATCCCCTGACCTTTCATCTAGCACCATCAGGTCAAAAACAAAGTGCATTTCCATCAGCCTCAGCTGGACTTTCATGGGCGGATTATGAGTCACTAGGCCCCTGGGCATCACTACGACAAGGAGCAAGACACAGACTTTATAAATGTTTAAAAAAAACCTATAGAAAATAGATGTCTTTCTAGTTTTTTAGTTGTTTTGAGCATAGGCCCATGCATTAATCCCACCATGTGTACTTTGTTTCCAGTGTTAATTAGCAATTGTTAGCATAATACCAGCAAAATGTCAACATCACAGCACCATCACTGTGAGCATGTTAGCATGCAGATGTTAGCATTTATCTACCAGCTCCGCCGTTCCTCATGGATCTATTATAAGGTGGCACCTATTCGGTCTATCTCTATTTTCTATCTTCGAGGTTTGCTTCTGCGTTACGCGGCCCACTGAATATGCGCAGTAGTGTTTTCCCCATTCGTTACCCTGTAGACTTTACATTGAGATGACATCCAAGAATTTTAGATCACTTTTCTCAGCACAAATAAAGTTTTACAGATTTAAATCTTCATGGATCAAAATTCATCATGAAAAGAGTCATTAGTGTCCTTGTTTGCAGTGCTAGGTGTCCTGTCAACTCTCCTGCAGACATTTCTTTAATTATCACGGTCTATAGAGAGAGAAAATGTTATTTGGGCTGCCCTATCCAGTTCTTAATATACAACCTGTGGTGCCAGAGTACAGACCGCCCTTTAGAGCTGCTAGCATGACTGTGGAGTTTTGTCTATCAAAGGATGCTTTTGGTTTCCATTCATTTCAGCTCCATATCAAATCAACCTGCAGAGATTTAAGCGCTCATTAGCTTGAAAAAAAGAAGAGTGCTGGATCACAAAAGTGCCGTAAGTAAAGATGAAGACCAACTGCTGCTTGTGGACGACTAAAATAAAATCACAGACTTTGCTCGTTAGAAATGTAAAGTTACTGTGTTGAGACATGAACACATGTAATATCACTATGACCACCGTTTTACCGCTTCTCTATCTGACTGTAACAGCCTTCATGTTATTGCTTCATTATTGACAAACGCTACTGCAGCAGCGACGAGTCTGTGATAAAGCAGAACTCTAGCAGCAAAGTAACCATAAACCTGGTCAGCGGGCGTCTGTGGTGAAGCCTGAGTTCACGGAGACGAGAGAAGCTTAGGCACTGACAAAAGAGGGAGAGTTCAACCCTAAAAAATGGCTATATTTCAACTTCCCGTCACTCCTTGTTCCGTGTTGTTTTACAGCTGTGCGGCCTTTTGAGGTGCTTCCAGTCCGCCTCGCTCTCACAGCGCTTCACTCTGCTGAAGAACTTCTTGATGAGAGCTTTGGCTTCTGCTTTAACTGCAGACACAGAGACAAGCGTTAGAGAGAAGATCGGGGGCCGCCGAGCACAAGTTTTAGATCATTTACCCCCTGCTTACCTTGGTTCGCCCCCTGACTCCTCCCCTCTGCGAGAAGGTGAGACAAGTAGCGAGCAAAGGCCTTAAACAGCTCCTGCAGCCCAAGAAAACAACAGTTGAAAGATTTTATTCTACACAGCTTTTTCTGCAAACATGACATTATATTTGCCTTTCCTCACCTTGGTGGCAAACTTCCCCTGAGAGTAGAAGGGGTCCAGGTAGCGGACCACAATATCAGCTGCCTCCTTCAGCGTCACAGGTTTGGGTGGCTCTGCGATGGGGAGCAGGGCCCTCTCCTGCACGTTGGGGTTGAAGGTCACTCTTCTCTCTGCGGGGCGGCTGCGCTTCGCTGGAGGAGACGACTCTCTGTTTGCTTTAGTATCATCTGTCATCTGGACACACACATGTATCTAAAATCACTTAGTGGGACATAAATCTTCTTTTTACGGTTTTAATGTGGGATTTTCTGCCTTTATTGATGGTACAGCTGACAGGAATAATCAAAGAGAGAGCAGACAACATGCAGCAAAAGGCTAAGAGTCAAAATCCACCTCAGGCTGCTGCAGTAGGAGCTCAGCCTTAAACACTACAGGTGAATACAGTTATTATTTTTAACTTATACATATCACCATTAAACTTTCCCAGTTTGTTATTTACATGCAGACAATATTTTTTTGCATTTCAAGTTTTCTGAAATGTTATGTTTAGATATGCAAATTAGGTGTGAACTCATTAAATCTGTGTATTTCAGGGACATAAAAATGTATTATTTGTCACGTCTTAAATCAGAAAATACTGTCAAGCCATAAAAAAAAAAAAATCTATTTTCATCATGTTTTTTGGAACAAAATGTGCTTTAAACCAGGGTGTGAATGATATATACTGAAACTCCTCTGCAAAAACCTTCAGAATTAGAGAGTTAGGAATAAAACTGGTAAGTTTGATGTTTAAGTGGAGCTGAAGTTGAGATTTATGGCTCAAAGGATGAGAAAAAAAGTATTTTTGAGAAAACAGGCTTTAAAGATTTCATACATTCTTAATGGGAAAGACTATATGAAGACAACATATTGAGTATAAAGAACCTTTGGTCTCTGTCTGTGGTACTACACGCTGCTATAGAGCGCTGACTTTTAGTGAATTTAGGAGAAATCTACAGGCGCAAATAGATCAAATGTCGTAAAATATACACCTGAATGTTTGTTTTTGATGTTTTCTTCTCAGTATTCTGAAAGAAGACATGTTAGGAGAAAAATAGTCCAAAACCTTAAAATTGACCAGTGCATGAAAAAAAGTAGTGTCTCGCCTTAAGCTTTGTTTACACTCTTACAAACATCACGGCTCAGCCTCTACAGATGGCACGCAAGCTAGGAATCTTGGAAGGGAAACAGACACTTACCTCTGCCACTGGAGGCGTTTTAGTTTCAGCTTCTTCTTCTTCTGGTTTGTTTTGTCTGTAAGAAACATAATGTCAGAGACTTTTCCATCACTTTTTCTCTAAATGGTGCATTGAGGGTTTCTTACTCTGCAGTCGCCTTCATGAACTCTTCAGATGTGTCTTGAAGTCGCTCCAGCTCCAACATCTCTGTTTCACGTTGTTCCTCCTCTTCTCCGTCATCATCCGATAGAACTATTGTTTCTTTTTTACACTCTACTTCTATCACGTCCTGAGTCTCCATCTCTACCTCTCCCACAGTGGCAGGTGAGTGTTCCTGCTGTCTGTTGTTTTCTTCAGTGGCCACCTCCATAGTGTGAGATAACTCATCATCAAGTCCATTAAGACTCACCGCCTCCTCCTCCTCCTCCTCCTTCTCCTCCTCCTGGCTTTTCTCTGCCGGTATTTTCTTTACAAAGAACTGTGAAATATTTTTGGAGCTTTTTGCAGCGTCTGCTAGCTTCTGCTGCTTTTTGCTCAAAGGCCTGCCTGCCTTCGTCGGGCTGCTCAGGGCGGCGGTGGCGGCGGCGGTGGCGTTCGCCCGGGCTCTGATGGACGACGTTACAGTCGAAGATGCGTCTGTGTTTGTCCCCCCAGAGCCTCCTGAGCTGTCGTTGTAAAATCCACCGCTCTCTGTCCCCTTGTTGGACACAGTGTCCTTCAGCAGATCCTTAGCTGTCGTGAAGGGGTTGGAGGATCCCCTGAGGCCTGCTCCTACTCTCTTACGCTTCATCTGGGGAAATCATGCAAAAAAATAATACATGTGAAAACTCTGCAGCCACAACAATCCACAAAAACTGCTTGTGTAAAGTGGATCTTACTGAGTAGATCTCTGATGCAGAGGTGAACCCCTGCAGCTCCTCAGAAAAAGAGGAAGAAGAGGAGGGTGCTTCCTCTTTGGGGTTTGACTCTTCTTCTCTGCATTCACTGCTACTGCTGGTTTGGACAACATCTCCTTTTTCTGCAGATGCTGATTTCTTTAGCTCAGATACCTTTAAAACAAGACATAAGTTCATCTCACTGTCATTACGAAAAATTGCCAATAAAAAGAGTTTTTGAAAAAGAAATAAAACAGCTACAAAGAGACACAGAGGGACAAACAACAACACAGAAATGTAAAATAACCAAAAAGAGACACAAAAGAACAAGAAAAAGGGGCTAAAATCTACCAAAGACACAAATAAAAGGACAAAATCATTATAAAAAGACACAAATCAACAACAAAAATAGACAAAAAAAAATCAAATCTATAAAGTGTTTCTTCTCTCATGTAGGAGAGGTGGTGGGGCCTTTTGCTGTTTTTACCCAATGTCAGCTGTTACCTTCTTTAACACAGCTGCTTTGTATAAGTTGGCGGACTTGCTGCTCTTGAAGACCTCATGTTCTATATCCACGGCTAAAGAAATGGCGTCACTGGGGGAGAAGACAGAAAAGACAATGAAGAGCGACTGTGGGGAATGAAAGTGAGAAAACTCACAGTGCATGTATGTTTGAAGTGTGTGTCTGCATTATTACTCGAATGCGTCTTCTGCCCTCTGGTGGCCATATAATGTCTCCTGCAAGAGGGACAGGCAGTGCTCTCTGGCCTGTAGAATAACACACATACATGGGTCATTAAATTCAAACTAAGATTGTCAAATCAAAGCTACAGTAGAAAGACATTATTTAAAATATATATAGAGAGAAATATGTGCAAGATGTAAACTTTCTGCATTTCATCTACTAAAGTCTCACTATCAGCTGTCTGATATGTGCCGTTATGAAAACCTTTTTTACACAATATATAATACAGAAATGTTGCTTGGCGTGATGTAGAAATGATGATTTTTTTAATAGTCAGTTATTGACTGAAACAGAACAGAAATAATGTTTATCAAGCTATTTATTTTATTCCTATTTATTCTCAGCTACCATTTATAGAATTGGCTTACAATGTAATTCCTTGTCTGCATTTTGTATAATAATGTTAAATATTATTTAATAAAGTTTTATGTTTGCGAAAGTAGCTCTCTGGGCAACTTTGCAGAGTGGTGAAAAATATAGATTTTTGATATTTATATTTATTTTAATTTCACCTACATTTTTTTTTTACTATATCAGCCAACACATTAGTTATCAATGAAGTTTCCCCTCTTAAAATCAGGATCAGCATCTCAAGAATCCCATATCAGTCAGGCTCCAACATATACGGCGTCTTTTACACATCGGTGGTTCAGCTGAAACGTTGGCTCCGCCTCCCGTCTTCACGTGTCATGACACATGAGTCACTGAATTCCTGCGGACGTGTTAATGAATGCAGCAGGTATGAGGAATGTGTTGTGCTGCATTCAAGTACCTTTACAGTGAGTCTGGGGATCCTCTGGCTGCTGGCCTCTCTCAGCGGGCAGTCAGCATCTACACAGCAGGAAGGTGACATGAGTCTGGATATTCACTGATTCATGACTTTATTCCTGTATTGATATTTACCTGGAGGAGCAAAGTCTTCCCTCTGACCGTCCGTTCCCTAAAGAAACATGAGCAGACAGAAGTTTATTCTCAGCTATTCACAAAGTGACTTCCAATCAAACAATGTGCACTGTGCAGAGAAGTGACACACTGGTACACTTCCTCCATCTCTGCAGCATTATCATATCACACTGAGCGCTCAGACTGCCAAATAAACCTGTTTGAGTATTCAGCTAGTTGCAGCTCCCCCTCATCCCCTGTCATCTTTCTACTGCAACTATCATATAACGGCACAAAATGCACAAAAAATAGGAAAATAAAGAAATAAATGACAAATAAATGCATCTTTTCTGTCCATTTGTCAGCTTGATAGTGTGTTCACACCAAATTTAAAGATATTTTTTGCGCAGCAACGCAACATGAATGACCTGAATACATAAAATTTGCATGAAATTTGTGTCATAACACAAGTTGAAATTTTTCAACTTGAGTCAAAACTCCCTTCAGAAAACAAGCATTTTAAAAGTTGTTTTCTAGTCGTCTTGGGGACAGACCCGACAGAGCATGGATTCAGAGTTTTTTCCAATCAGCATCATGATGTAGTTATTTTGGCACCTTTTTGATCCGTTCATTGCAATTAAATAACAGAAAAAAAATCTGTGTATTGTAGGATTATGCTGTAGTAGTAGCACCTCTGACATCCAGATGCAATTTGTGGAGAAGACAGTGAAGTTCACTGAGCAATAGTGAAGACTTCATCTGTAGAATATGTTTAATCCACTTCACAGAAGAATCTCAGAAAGATCAATATGTTTATACTTCTACCATCTTTCCAGCGTACATGTGGTTAGCAGTCAATAACCAGAATAGTATTATTGGGAGGAATATCCCTTTAACCTGGCAGATCAGGACCTGAAGAGATTTAAATAAAGTTGTGAATGTCGTGGGAACAAGGCCAGAAACGCCTCATTTCCATCACTACACATCCTGATCTCTTATTTACTGTTTATGTTAGCTTCTGTCTTTCACAATCGTGGCATTCCTGGTTTAAAGTTATGATGTTGTGTTGTAAACTTCTAAAGCTCCATTTGGACCTGCTGGCAAATAGTTTCACTTCAATAAGACCGACCATGTGGGAGCGATTTACCTCCTCACTAACAGGGGCCCCTGCCAACAGCTGGCCCACAGATGCACAAAGACACAACACAAATACCCCATGGAGTTGTTTTTCTAGCAAATAGAAAATATACATTACTGTGTTTATTATAATGATTCACCTTCCGCATGTTCATCTGTTTCTTGAAGAGGTCTGAAAAGTCCTTTTTCCTCTTTGAGGTATCCTCTTCACCGCTGTCGTCGTCTTCATCATACCTGTGAGGTGTGATGTCAGCGTCAGTCTACAGGTTCAACACGACTTAAAGCAAAGCAAGTGGGACAAATTTCGCAAAAGCTGTCCTGCCTTTCAAAGCCGTAGCCCTTCCTTCCTCCTTCATAAAGGCCCTGCTGGAAGCCGAAAGGTCCTTTAGGTGCGCTCTGAGCTGCAGTCTTGGTGCTGAGGGTCGACGCCCTCTCCAGCTGGGCGCGCACGGCTTTAGGGTTACGACAGAAGTCGCAGGCACCTGCACAGTTTGGCACCTTGTTCCCAAAGAACTTGGAGATGGTGGCATGGCGACAACTGGTGGGAAGATACACACAGATACTGTTGTTATTCCTCTGAAACCCACAGCACAAAAGAATGCTTCTTTCTTATTATGTATGTATATGTATAATTGTATATAATGTATAATTCTTTTATAGCCAGAAACTGTAAAATTATGGTTGTATTTTCAACTTCCCAACTGTCCTTGAACAGATCATGAGTTACGGAAGCTTCCATCGATAAAAGTAATCAAATCAAAGCTTAAAATAGTGATATTTAATCAAAAATGACTTTATTTGACATGTCTGATTTAAAGCTCTGCCGAAAATAAACAGTTTGCACAAACTAGATCCTGTGAAAAACATTTTGTGCTTCTTAAACGCTCAGACCAACAGTCACATGACAGGAGACAGGACAGGATGAGTTAGTGTAGGCTGTAAAAATGTCTATATTTCAGTATGTATATAGCATGTGGAGCCACCACAACACTTCTAACAATTGTAAAATTCTATTTTATTCCAATTGATGTCAAATAAATAATCAAAGTAATTCAACTTGTGATTTTCTTCTCTATGATTTATACCATTATAGCTGTTATACAGCACAGGAGTTCTCCTCACTTGTAGCCATGTTTGTGCTGTTTCTATAGAGGTGCAGGACCTACATATTGTAATGAAAAACAAGGCCACGGTGAGCAAAATGTGACCAGAGCAAAAAATAAAGCCGCTCTGAAACTGTTTTGGTTTCAGAGGGTTAAAAACCAAATAAGGATACAGCTGCCATGAGTGAGGATACAACCACACAGTCTGAGGTTAGTTATAAATGAGAGTGTGCATTCAGAAGGTCAGCCCTGGTGAGGTTTCTGAGCGCACAGCAAACATCTCTCCATCATACACAGACCATCGAGTTCATCATTGATCTATTGTGTAACCATCACACAGTACTGTGATCAATGTCTTTGCTCTTCCATAAGTCAAACGGGGCTCCTGTTTCCCATGGAATGAAAACACAGTTGTCAACAACCACAAAGCTAATAGACACAGAGTTATTAGCTTTAGTAACGACTTCAGTGTTTCTTCGTGTACTAATAACAGGAACACAGCAATTAAATCCTGATCTGGGAGATAATTAGTTTTATTTTCCTGCAATTTCAGGGAGTTTTGAACACAATAAAATCCTCGGTGGGGATGTGACTGTAAAGAAGGCTTCACATTTCTTTATCAGATCTAGTATTATGTAACAGTCAATATTCACACAACTGTACACACACACACACACGCAGCGTGTGTCGGGGAAACATCCCGTTATTAGACGAGCCACTTCAACAACATGCAAACTACCTTGCTGGAAATGGAAACGCTGTCTCCACAGTCATGAAAGAGAGAGGAGCAGTTTCACCAAAGGAGGTGGGGAAAGGCAGAGAGGCACACAAAGACTCAGTGAAGCAACAGTCACTCCCAGGGAGGACTGCCAAAGAGAAAACAGCCTCGGAGGCAGAGGAACTAAAAGTGGAGCGCGCAGTCAAACGGCACGGCAGATAACTACTGCAACCAAAAACCACCAACAACAAGAGGAGAGCAAGACCACAACCTGAGGGCCAGACAGGGAGAGGATTAAGAGCAGCGTCAAATTGGACAGAGAAGCAGTTAGAGGGATTTGTTTTTTGTGTCATCTCACTTTTCCTCCACATGCAGAGAATCATCGCTACCTGAGGAATTGACCTTAATCTCAACCCGCTGATCTCCGTCTGCCGGCCCCCTCCTCTCCGTGACGTTTTCACCAACAAACCAACGCTCTGACACACGAAGCGCTCAGCAGGTAACTCCTCCAGGGAACACATGTCATGTTTATCACTGTCTCCTCCTCATCAACTGGTCTGCTTACTTCTGTTTTTGTAGTTTTTGCCCGTCAGTCTGGGCTGGGCTGAGCGTGTGAAAGCAACAACAGAGACTCTCACGGGGTAAGTGCCTTTCACCGAGCGCGTGTTTGTGTCTGTGCACCTGAGAAAAACTCCAGGTGGAGAGGAATGTGAGGAATGTGTTTAGAAATGCAGACTTGTGAGGCGCAAACATACATTTGGAAGTTAAAGTAGCCTGCTTATAAAGGCAGCTCTGTAGTTATACTACAGAATGGCATTCGAACAGCAGGAGTTCAATATTTAAATACTTCTATAATAACTCAATGATAACAGAAAAGCCAAATTAAAAGGCAAAGCTTGTTACATTTTTGTCTACAGATTCAAATGGTTTTAATTCACTTAATATTCAAAAGTGAATACAAACAGGAACTACAGTTGACACTCGTCATGCACCGACTCAGACCCATAAATATCCTTTATCAGTCAGTCATCTGCCAAACCAGCTACTGAATTAGGCAACTTTTTTAAAGTGATAACAGCCTCAAGTTTAATAACGGTAATCAAACTACGTTTCAAAACAAAACTGGCACAGAGTGATCGCTCCAACGCACAAAAACAAAAACAGGACGTTCAGTGGCAGGCAGACGCGGCTGCATTAGATATGTAGTAGATATGCAAAGGGCTTTACCCTCCTGAATGTTGGAATATTTAGCTTGTGTTCAAACTGCTTCAGAAAGCTGCTGATTCAGCTTTATGGTCATGTTGTTTACTTGCTCAGTGGTTCTCAACCAGGCGTCTGAGGAGAAGAGTTTATTTTAATTCAATATAGAAGCGAGCTCAATGTGAGTAATTATATAATTCTGGTCTTAATTATATCAAAGGACTAAAATCCCTTGTGATATTAAGTTTTGTGATACTGCATCAATTCTCAAAATCAGAATTCAATTTGAAATATTCATAGCAGAGAGAAAGCAGCTCTTTGCTGTTACAGACACTGCGATCAATGTAAATGCAGCTCTCGCTGTTCTGACTGGACTTTTTTCTTGAAATTTTATACATACAGTGTTGTTCTATATGCTATGAGTTTTCCTAAAATTGTATTTAAAAAAATCACAATATATTGCCTTTATATTTTATCTTCAGATATGAAAAAATTTTTATTCATAAACAGCAATTTTCTAAATCACCACCTTTCAAGTTTCTATCCTTTCCCCCACAACTAAAATCTCTATTTAAATCACAAATCAATCAAAAGAAACTTACAGTAATTTTTTTCTTTCAAACTTAAAATTTTTCTTGTGAGTCGATATCTACTCCTGTTTTTTCTGTGTATATGTTGGTGTTTTATCATATCGATTTTATGATACTCTATATCTCTCTGTATCGTTTATATTCCAGTGTATGTGCTGATATTGTTTACCTGAATCTTTCTACTTCTGATGATAAAAAAGAGCAGTTGCAAGAAACAGAAATAGTCACATCAAACATTTTGAAACCATTTTATAATCATTTTTATGCTTCGGCTTTTGTCCCAGTTGAACATACCAGATTTAATGTGTTCATTATTGAGCTTTGGAGATGCTGGTAGGCATATTCTGATACTTTTTGACATCTTAAAACAGTCTTTGTTGGCTGCTGCAGGCTCCAGCTAGCTACATATACACAGACACGGAAGGGGTGTCAATCTTTTCATCGAAGTCAAAATATAAGCGCAATGTATTTCCCTAAATATAAAAAAAATCCTTTATCATTGTACTGAACTCTTCTATCTTACAGTGTACTGTTTGTTATTCTTGGTATTATGTTTTGAAACGCAATTCAATACAGGAGAGCCAGCAAAGCGCTGAACCCTCAGACTGTCACACCCAGCGCCATTTGATTTACATCCAGCACAATAACAGTCAACACACTCAACAGTTAATCATGCATAACCTGATACTTGGAACGCCACCCATTAGAAAAACTTCACACGTTGCAGTGTGCACACAGCAAACACAAAGTGTTAAAAGAGCCTTTAGTTAATGTATCTTGTTTTGTTCCACTGGTTTACAGAAACGCTGACAGGGGTTAACCTGTTAGTTCTGCTGAACACCATAAACCACCAGCAGCAGCACCCTCCCTCTGCGTCACCACCCTGCCTAACAGACTCACTCTGTGCCTGGAAACCACACACTTTACATCCGTGCACTCCCAGGCAGTTCGCACTGTCGTTCCCCTCACTTTCCCTTAAATAAGGAACCTAAAGATTGAGAAACAATCAGCGTAACGTGCTTGTGTCAACACAGCCGAGCCACGTCGTCTCACCGACTCCAGGAGTCAGTAACAGGCAACAGGAGTCACATCCTGATGGCACTGAGCGCAGGCAAACACACGAGACACTGTGTAAACCAAGTTGGAGTGTGACCTTTTTACTGTAAATGTTTCCACCTCGGCAGGATGGATGCCAGAGAGGAGACGCTGAACATCCTGAACAAGATATGGTTGAAGCTGCAGAATCTGCCCAACGCCAACCCTATAGAGCTTGGAGCGTTCTTCGTCCTCTTAACCTTCATCTGTGAGTCTCTTTTACTCATCTCTGTATTTTTCTTTTAATGAGCTGGTCATGATGCTGTTTTTACTTGCGGCCCTGCAGTGGTGGTCGTGATCATGATGGTGCTCACCTGCGTGAACTGCTGCTGCTGCTGCTGCCGCAAGGCCCGGACAAAGGGATCGAACATTTGAGCAAACAGGGAAACCCAACATGACAAGACAACTGCAGGCTGTGTCTGCAGCTCTCCTAAATTCATCCTGAGATTTATGCTCAAATACTTAACAGACTATCGAGACATTTCAGCGAGCAACAAAGCCTCATTCAGGGTGTGTTCAGTGGCACTAGAGTGGCCCAACCCTTGAAAAACAAAAACAGCTGTCAAACACGGAGAAGGATTTCAACCTGACACACCTGCCAGGTTTTCAGGAGGATCTAGATTCCTTGGAGCATCCCTGTGTTTTACAGGGAAACAACACCACGTCTGACCTGAGGAAACCCTGTGACTTTTAAAATGCAGGCAAAAACATGGAGCGATAAAACGTAGGATCATTTTTTAAAAACTGCAGTGATTTGCATAGGAGCCAAATTAGTTTGTAAATGTTTTTCTCAACCTAATTATGTGTCATTTTGAAGGAATGAGAGTTGGCAGTCAGACAGAGTTAGGTAAGATCCTCCTGAGGGAGAAGCTCAAAGTGTTCTGACACAAGTCTGCCCTCTGCTGCACACAAACCAAAATGGACTGTTATTTTAAGAAGCAGAGCCTGCATGTGATTAAACGTTATGTATAATATATTATGTATTAAACTGCATGTTGTATCATGTGCAAAGGGTGGAAACATTATGTATTCGTGTGATGCTTTGATGACACTTTTTGTACTCAATAAACAGAAAGTGATTTGCAGGCATGTGTGCTCTTTACTCACGCTTCCTGGGCACAGAATGACACCATGGCATCAAAGTCTTTAATGGCTGTTTTGTCCGTCTCCTTTTCAAAGCCGCGTTTTGCCTGCAGACACGTTTGAAAAATGTTTGAAAACCTTCATATATCACATGAGTTTCATATGAGCTTTTTGCATTTTTAATTCCTGTGCTGCTGACCTGTTTGCGAGAAACCTCCTGGCGGATGAGGAAGTTCATTTGGTCCTTATCTTTTGGGGAGTAGTACGTGCGACAGGAGGAGGGCAGTCCGTCTCTCCCAGCTCGCCCAGACTCTTGGTAGTAACTGGCCAGGGACTTAGCGAAGTTCCAATGAGCCACAAACCTGCGGGGTTATTGAAAACATCAGCAAATTAAATGCAAAGTACGTAATGTCTGCCACGAGAGGTCTCTAAATCAAGATAATAACAAAGACAGACTTTAATGATGTCATGAAGTTGCATGGAGTCATGGGAGTTGATGTCTTCATTGTTGAACAACCACTAATGGTGATGAAATTCTATCAGACGTGACTCAGGCAGAATGTTAATGGACAAGTCAAAGTATTAAAGTTTTATTCACGTTACATTTATTCACATTATGTTATTTCGTTCTAACAAAAGTTTGCATTACTTTGAATTAATTCTCTTCTACTTTAGATTGATGTGACAGCCTTCGTGTGCACCTTCAGTTGCACTTGGAGACTCAGTCTGTTCAACGTTAAATAAATCAGAGTTTACTTTTAAGGCACTCAATATATACCATCGCAAACCTGCACCCGGGTGTAGGTGTGAATAGGGGGTGTTTAGGGTGTAAACTTATTAACATATGTCTATTCAATGTTCGACTTATAATGCAAAATGTTACATATTATACCTTTAAATGATGTAGCCACTCCTACATTACACATCAAAACCTCGCTGCCTCACCTGACGTTGGCCTTGTCGACTCCCATACCAAAGCTGATGGTGGCTACGATAACCAGCACCTTCCCCTGCATCCAATCATTCTGGACCTCTGTGCGATCTCCTGCCTTCAGACCTGCAGAGTGAAAGTCAAGCATCTGAGCCCCGAGTCTTGTGTTTTCAAATCCTTAACACACATGAGGAAAACAGTATTACCTGCATGATACGGTTTGGACAAGACTCCAAGCTTGGTCAGCTGGTGAGCCACTGTTTCACAGCCTTCCCTGGTCCGACAGTACACAATCCCACAACCCTGTTCAAATATATCACATATAGTCAGTTTAAGAAACCAGGGTTCTTGTCATCCATAAATGACCTATCAAGTGCATTGGTATTGTTGTTTATGCTGTTCATTATGCACCATTATGAAAACTATTTTTACACAATATATAATGCAGAAAATGTTGCTTGGCGGGCATACAATGAAACACATTGTTTGTATCATAATGTTAAATATCATTTAATTTTGTGTTTGAGAAAGTAGCTCTCTGGGTATATTTACAGAGTGGTGAAAAACCAGTGCACAATCCACATAGAAATGATCTATTCTTCAAATCAGTATCGGCATCAGTCTGAAGACATAAGATATAATGCTGTGTTCCGAATCCCATGATAGAAAAAAAATTTTTTTAGTACATACAGCAACTGTTTTAGTGTGTACTGTTGCATGTAGTATGCATAGTATTTAGACTTACTACTTTGTCATAACATTTGATCCTCTCACACATGTATGTTGCACAGAGGATTGTGGGTCAGAATAACCAGAACAGCTTGCTGGCTTGTATGGTGCCCAATCTAAACATTTACAGAGTGACAATCCTGGTGTTTTGGCATATTATGTATTAAGACATACTAAATCTATTTCTGGCATAGTAAATAGTATCATAGTTTGGGTAGTGGAATGCACCCATGTCCTAATCGGGTCATTTCACATTTAAAATGGTTCATTATCTTAAACACACCGATTCTGTACAGCGATTTCTTGTTGCATATTGATCAGCAAATATGCCGTTATGCATCTTTGATAAGACAATTTTGGTTGATAGTGTGATATTGGATAGTGGTGTAAAAGTTAAAAAAGGTTCCATACAAACAATCCCAACCTTTCCATTAGAGCCGCTGTTCAGTCCTAGTGCCTTCTGAATGAAGGCGTAGAGGTGGACGTAGGGGTTTGGCAGCAGCTCCCTGAAGATCACATCGTAGTGCAAATTACTGCGGAAGACGGGTGTTACAAAAGACAGCGGCGAGCTCAGCCTCAGGGACTTAGCAATGTCCTCTTGTACATTCTGGGGCGCTGTGGCCGTCAGAGCCAAACAGGGAACTCCTGGCAAGCGACCACGCAGATCTCCCAGTTTAAGGTAGTCTGGCCTGAAATCGTGTCCCCACTGAGAGACGCAGTGAGCCTCGTCCACAGCCAGGTAAGACAGCAGGCCGCGGGAGCACAGGCCCGTCAGGCAGGGCTGGAACGAGGGAGAGGCCACCATCTCTGGGGTGATGTAGAGCAGCTTCAGCTTGGGACTGCTGCTCCCCAAGTCAGCCAAGATCAGACGGCGCTCTCCTGCGGGGAGCTTGGAGTTGATGGAGCAGGCAGGGATGTTCAGATCCCTCAGACGATCCACTTGGTCCTGGGAAAGAACACAGGGGGAAGCCTTTGGTACCAACCCTCATGATATCTTGACGGGAAAGGGGGGTGTAATTAACTTAACCTAATTAACTGACATGGTCATTGTCAAAGGAGTCTATTGACCCTTAAGATATCTGAATGAAAATGGGTTTTATGGGTACTCATGAGTCTCCCCTTTACAGGCATAATCACAGCTTCATGCAATTTTACAACCACAAACAACAGACGTAGGACATTCAGGGGATGTGGGGCTTTCCTATGTATGTTGGCTATAAGGGGGTTTCTATGCATTTTACAGAACAGCCATCAAATCACCAAAAGTACAGAAATCTCAAAAAAGTTTTAGAAAATAAATCACAGCATGGATTTTTCTATGATGTTCTAATGGTGTCTTAATGTGGTCTTTCGGAGGAATGGTATACTATCTTCAAAAATTCTTGAGAGGTAAAATAGTTACATTTAGCACAAATTCTGTGTAACAAATTGTTTCAACCCAAAAATTGCTGCAACAACTTATGAGACATAACTGAGCATGTGCACAGCATTCATAATATTCTTACACCTTAAACACTTTCACAGTGTTATGTATGAATTGCTTAATTCATTCATTCTTAAATATGACACACTTTAGCTTTTAGTTGATATAACGTTAAACCACTTCCATGTGGCATCTCCTGTTAACCTGCTGTCTCCCCCTGAACATCACCTGCCTCCCAACCCTTTAAAGACCCATAATTGAGACTGGAGCAGTCCAATCAGAGACTGACCTGAATGAGAGCGATTAGCGGGGATATAACCAGAGTTATACCCTCAGCCAGGACTGCAGGAAGCTGGTAGCAGAGGGACTTTCCTGCTCCAGTGGGCATGCACACAAACACATCCTTGTCAGCTGTAGAAAGACAACACAATGCACATTAATCCCCCTCTGACAGTAAACCTACACCCTACATGTAAACGATAATTCAAACGTCTCCTCATAGTTAAACATGAACAAAACGTCAGTTAAGTTGCATTTGCTAACGTCTGCTAACGTCTGCTAACCTAATTAGCATAGAGATAAACTCATTAAAACAGCAGATAAATTCTCTGTTCGCTGACTTACCTCTGACGACTGCTTTGACAACATCTTCCTGTAGTTTAGACCGAAAGTTGTCAAACCCAAAGTGGGCTTTTAAAGACTGTTTTAAAGTTGCTGTCATTGTTTATTTCTCTGCAAAGAACTCACATAACCCTCTCTGGCGGCGTCGCACGCTGATGACATCATCACAGGCACTCAGTAAAAACAGAAATAAAAATAAGTTGTTGTTTTTCTAATTCTGCGTTAAGTAATCCCATATTATTATTCATAAAGTTTCGCTATTTTTTATTTGTTTTATATTTATTGTTTTGGTGGAACGTGTTGCCACGTGTTCTTTATATTTTAATAGGGCTCTCTGATTGGCCGAGCTGGTGACACCTGCTGGACCGGAAGTTTATACTCTCCCACAAAAAAAACAGTCAAACCCTAAAAAAAAAAAAAAATATCACAAATATAACTTCAGCACACAAACAAGCCATTAAAATTGTGACATTGTGATTGTTATGTATATATGTTAAGGTCTTCTTTGTCTTATATATATATATAATTACCTTTGTATTCATCTCATAAAATCTTAATTTTCTCCTTAAATTTCTCATCATAAATATACATTTTACAGTGGCACACGTGTGACTTTCTCCCCAATCTGAAATTGAATAGAAACTGCTAGAATGAGCCACTACCGATTATGTAAGAGTTCAAAAAGTCAGATTCTCGGTCTATTTAGGCTCAGGCATTGTTTCTCTCCAACTCTTCTCCGATTGCTATAAGAACTACTCAAATCTCTCACTTTACTAAAAGTAGCAATATCATAGTGTAAAAATACTGATGAAATATTAGATAGATAAAAGACATGCATACAAAATCTTACCTTCGTAAAAGTACAAAAGAATAACGATGAATTGCTTATTTCAGAATAATATATATTGTATTCCTTGCTTATAATTATTGATTCATTAATATGTTCATCACCTTAATGTTGTAGCTGGTATTGGTGGAGCTCATTTCAACTATTTTACATATTGCTGGGTAGCTTAAACTAAAATTATACATCATAATTAATCAGTTGATTTCAATTTTGTATTTATAATGTGGATCTGCCAAATATCGTAAAAATGTGGAGTAGAAGTATTAAGTACCATTGTCTGCTCCTAGAACTTGATGCTGAGGCTGATAACTGACACCACATGCTATTATTTACACAAGATACCGTGATCTGTCTGGGACTGGGTTTGACTTTGTAACACACACTTCAGCTGTCAGCTCAGATTTCTTTCGAGCTAAAGATTTGTTTTATTATGTATGTCTAATCTAATGTATCAACACACAGACCAGAAAGTAAGACATGGATTTGGTTTATTTATCATTCACAGAAATTCTCACATTCTTCTTGCAGGGTGGGGATTGCACAATACATAACATTAATACTATAGGTTTCCTTTCAAATTTATGAAAATACATTATGTGTGAGCAGAGAGTAGCACTGTAACTCTATAGTGAGGAAGTGGTTGCAACGATCACATTAAAGCAGCAGCAGCAGCAGCATAGGTAGTGGTCACATAGTGGAGCTATTCAATAGCACGATGATGGTCTTTTACATCAGGATCTCTGATTTCCTCCCAGTGATTACTATTATATAACCATTTGTTATACTTTATTATGATATCTACTGGATTTTAAAGGAAGAGGTGACAGCAGGAAACTCAACCCCAGAGGCAGGAGGCGGGGCAGAAACATTGGGTTTTAATTGCAGGAGACTTGATCACCAGATCCTTGATGATCTCCACCGTACCGAACAAGGGGAACAGCTTGTCATCGAAGCTCTCGTTGTAGGTGTAAATGTGCAAGTGTTTGTCCACGTCATAGAAGGACAGCTGGCCGCGGTCGTAGTCGAGGTAGATGCCCACCTTGCGGGGGATGAGGCCGGGCGGCAGGGAGGTGAAGGGCACCGTCAGCGCCTTCAGCTCAGTGCCCCTCTCCAGCCGCAGGCTCAGGTAGCCCGTGTTTGTGTTCAGGGACTTGAAGCCTTTCCTCAGGGCCGTCTCTTTGGCCACGCCCAGCCTCCAGTCCCGCTCGCCCACCTCCACCTCCCAGTAGTGGCGGCCGGAGCTGAAGCCCTCCGTCGCCACGGCGCACCACCAGCCGTCGAAGCGCTGGTGGTAGTTGGGAACATCCTTCCTCTCAAAGCCACAGCGCATCCTCTTCTCGTCAGTGATGAGCAGATCAGGGTTGGCTGTGTCCAGATCCAGAGTCACCTCCACTACAGGGAAAAGTAACTTAAATTACCAGACAGCTTCGGTAAAGACTGTACTGACGGATCATTTCATAAAGTGAGGGCTGTACCTGCAGCATCTGAGATCCAATCCCACACTGCAAGAAAACAGAGGGATTTAACAGTGTAAAGGTAACAAGGCATTATACAACCAAACAGTTGATAAAGAAGGTTGTCTGTACTGACATTTTCAATGCTTCAAAATTTTAATTGATGCAATATTGTGACTTCAACAGGCAAAAGCCCTTTATCTACAGAGGTAACATAACATCCCCAACCATTTACTAAACAAATCCCAAGTGACAGGTGAGAGAAAATAATCTGTTTTTCTCCTGCAAAAAAATGTTTAGCAAGAATAATATTTCAAGCTCTTTATTTTTTTAAATCTGTGAAACAGGTAAAAATACGACAACAAGTTTTGGCTTTGTACTGTATTCAATCAACTGTAGGTCGCACAGAAATTGTATATCATTGCAATCTCACGTTTTTCTCCAAACTGTTTCGGAATCAGGGTTTTGACAATATAGTCAAGTCTTTCTTTTGACTAGACATGCTTTTAAATCTGCAGTAATCTGCCATTGCCTGGAAGAAACAGGAATGCTGAACATGGGCTAATTGTGCACTTTAGCCTCTTGTGGCTGAAACGAGTATTACAACAATAAACACTTTTTCCACCCGTTTCACAAATGGAAAGAAATTTAAAACCCAGAAAGCTTATCTTTGCAAAAACACAGGAGAAAACAATTCAGATCACAATTACTGGAAAATAGATAAATAAAAATCTTTCTTTCTTGCCTCTCAGGGCTTCCTTAATGTCTACTGTATGCACAGATTAAAAAACAAATAAAACAAAGCCTGAGAGAAAGCTCTGTAGTACAAAGATTATTGCATATAAAAATAAAAATAAAATACATATTACGTGTCCTTAATAAGCTGCAGTCCTCTCTCTGGGGCACTATGTGGTATTTCTGGGCACAGTAGATAGGTACGGGTGTTATTTGGTATCACATGGGCTCTGAATTGCAGGTAGAGCTGTCTTTTTGTTTTCTCTGCCTGTTTCTCTTTAAAATTAAACTGGTGCATTAAATAATAAGTTAATCACTCACCTGGTTGAGGAACATAGGATATGGCACCTGGATGGAGAAAGTAACAGACTCATCAGGAATTCAAAGTCTACTGATTTATAACAAATTCAACTTGTTTCAGTTTTGAATTACAAACCGATATTCTGGGTCTTCTGCTTCCACATGAGCCACTGCTGCGGGATGGTGTCCTGCAAGAACACAGTGGAAGGCTTTGTATTACACCTGCACAACAGATGAAGAGTTAAGCATACTTTATGAATTGTTACATGGATTGTATACCTTGTCTGGGCGCTGCACAATCAAAGTCCAGAAAACCAGCTCCATAGCAGTCAGCAGATTGGGCGCGCGGCCCCAACGCCAGGCTGACTGCAGGTCGTCCAGAACCTTCGCCACAGGTTCTCCGGGCCAAACACTTTGCTGTGATTGGATGATTAATGTGAATAAAATGTGTCTATTGAGTAAACAGGAAATGTTTATGGTATATTTGAACCTCGCACCTCGGGCTGAGCTCTCAGGTCCTTGATCCAGTTGAGGATCACAGCTTTGGCCTCCAGCAGGTCCTGCTCATTAATCAGATCAGGATGTTTGACCTCATCCATCTCTGGCCAGCCATCTGTCTGCATGGGCCTCTTCTGCACACAGCACATACAGAACATTATACATGTATTATATCATATTATTATACATTTAAATGTAAGATGACCAATAGGGCAGACATGAGCTGACCACTCGGGGCCCAGGCCCCTCATTACATACATTGAGCATAACATTAGGGGCCCTTAGTACATACAGTGCATTCTTAAAACAAGAGCAAATGAGGAGTATATGTTGTAACATGAGAGTTTGAAGGTTGTCATGTTATGGCTGGCTTAACTGACTTATCTTATTAGTAACAACACACACAGTATTATTATTTTTGCCATATAATTTCTATAGAATATCAATCTGTTACAGAATGTGCACTGTAAAAACTCAATTTCATCTTTTAGAAACTGAGAGTTATATGGCAACAAGATATAAGAAACAAATTGAACGATGAACTCATTCAGTTCAAGTCCTTCACGTCTGACTCTAAGGGTGCAAAACTAAATATATTGAGACGCTGCAGACACTTAACCTGCAGTCAGTGTTCCACAATGCTTTAGTGGCAGGGTGAGCGGACATTTTCCCTTTGAGGCAGAATAAAAAATGAGCTGCAGAGCAGCATGTGCCAAACACATCTCATCTCATTAATCACTTATGTCAGACCTTGTCAGATTTCAGATTTTGACTATTTGGTGGATGATTTTGTGATGAGGAAGGCAAGAAATACACCAATATAAGCAGGACCGCCAAGGGACTAAGTATAGTTATATTCTGTCCCTGTTCTCTCTTCTGGAAATGGATGATTTTCTCAAATAAGCACCTTGCTCTCTAACATGTAGGCCCACTGGAGCATGAAGACCCTGCAGAGAGAGGTCGGCCAGGTGTCATCAAGGCTCCAGATGTGCTCCAGGACGGCTGACCTCTGCAGAGTTAAAACACAGAGACAAGAGGGAAAATGTCGGGTTGGTGAAAGACAAATCCTCAAGGTAGACTTTTTTTAGTCTGACAAAACCATTTCTGGCTTCAGGAGTGAATTGTTACCTGGCACACTCGGCTTAGATCTCTTGCCAGATCCACAATAAACAGCTGATCCTCATCCAGAGGCTCTCTCTTCTCATTCTTCGCTCGCTTGTGTGATTCCTGCAAGAATATAAAACATTTACGGGCTTTTCTGTGGGAAAGAGTTTGGAGAGAGACGAGGTCTCAGCAAAAAAAAAAGGACATTTGGAGGACATTAATGCTTCTTTACAAGTGCTTTAGAAAGTAATAAGGTCGAATTAGAGAGGAGGGGGTCACTCAGCCTGATTAAAATGCACATGGCGGCTCTGTTCCTGTCAGCAGAAAAAGAAAGACACCCCTCCCTCCCAGACTCTCACAGCAGCGCTCTGCTGTTTAATTACACCAGGAAAGGAGAAATCCGAGCAGTCACACCAAATGTTGTCATGTCAACTGTCAAGTTGACCTAAAAAAGCAGGTTTGCACATTAAACACGCAATGTTTGGGGATTTAAAAAAAAAAAAAAGGTGCACCAAAACGTGTTACCTTTATCTTGGCCGTAAAGTTTTTGGCCGGCTCCACCATGAAGTGAAAACACTGCATCATCTTGGCTGCTCGGTAATAAGAGTCCTGAAACAAGTAAAACACAAATGCATGTCAGTTTATAACTGTATTCACCAGAAAAACTCACTTTAGTTACTGTTAGCAGCCTGTACACTTTGACTTTACTGGTTATATCTTAGATTAGCAGTGGTGGAACTTACTAAATACATTTAATTACATTCACAAGTACCCAAATTCAATTTTAATGTTCTTGTACTATATGAGTATTTTCCATTTTATCATGCAGAACCAGCTCCACATTGATTCACTAAAACATTAAAACTCTCTGATGATAAAAACAATAATAATATTCTACCATTATATGTAAACCATAACTGTACTTCATTCCATTTAAATAAAATAAACTAGTGTTTATCTACAGTTCCTTTACACAGTCCTGGTGTGGCTATAAATTAAGCCAGCAGGTTAATTATTAAAAAGGATTTTTGCAGCACTTCAGCTCAGCCAAGTCCCACAAAGCTGCAGCACTCAGGTATCTTATTATGTCCAGTGCATGTGGATGTGGATCATATACTGTGTTTAAATTCAATGCATGCAGTAATGCTGATTTATGCTTAAAATTTCACACCGTTATACAGCACTTTGAAAGTAGTAATTCTGCATAGTCAGTATTTTTACTTCTGATACTTCAATTGATTGATCTTACTACTTGCTTAAAAAATGGAAATATAGAAGTATTCAGTGAATGCACCATTGCTTCTGTTCTTATACTTAAGTAGGACTCTGGTATTTCTACTGACTGGTCCAAAGAGTTACTGTCATACTTTAAAAAAAAAAAATTTTCTGCAGAGATGATCCTGCTCTTTTTTCTGCAGGCAGAGAGAGAATCCTACTGAGCATGTGCAGAGTGTGTGTCATCACTGAAGCTTATTTCTGATGGGAGATACTGCAGAGTTTACATCACTCTCCTGTCATCATGTGTTGAAGTGAACATCACAACTTGTACTGTAAAATCAGGTCACTGCTATTAACTGTAACAACTGTCCACCGATTAGAGGGTAAAGTCCTGACTTTGTCATTAGCTGACTGGTCCTCAGTCAGCCAGTAAACTGGATCACTGCTAATGTTTACTTCCATAACACAAGTGTGTCATGTAAATCATTAAACACGTGATGGAAAGTTCACGGGGCCGTGTGGGAAAAAACAAAACATCTGAGTGTGATCACAACAGCTTCTTATAACTGAGGGATGTCACGTCCTCGGCTTTAGCTTTAGCTCACATTACTACAGTTAACATGTAAAAGGTGAAATCATCTCAGGTGAGACAACAACAGGAAGTCTTTCAGGAGGTCATACAGGAGGCCTCAGCACACAGTGGTCATTGACTGGAGCAGAACCAAAGCGGCGGTCTGAAACGTGACTGGCCCTGGACTCTTCCAGCTGTCAGTCTGTCCTTGGCTGGTTTATCTCTTCCTTTTCTGCCCTCCTCTCTCACTTTCTCTCCATCATCATCTGCAGAGAAATGCTTCTGGCTCAGTCTGTGTCTGGTTGGCACTGAGGCTTTAGACGACCAGCTTAAACTGGTTTTTATGCTGACCAAGACGGAGGGAGATGTGGGTGAAAGCACTGGCATAAATAAATTATATCTGTACACTTCAGCCTATTTGATTAAAAGGAACTAGTGTTTAGCTACAGTTTCATTAAACACAGCTCTGGTTTGACTATAAATTAAGCAATGCAGGTTGATTATATAAAAAGGATTTTTGCAGCACAGTCAAGTTCCATAAGGCTGCAGCAGTCAGATATTTGTAGATCTAATCCATGTGTATGTGGATCATTTACTGTGTTTTAATACAATGCATACAGTAATGCTGATTTATGCTTAAAATTTCACACAAATGTACATGTTTCGATAAAAAAAAAGGTGTCCGATATTGGAATTGCACTGACTAATATCGAGCTGAAAGGCGATTAAAAGGGAAATGCTGGGTTAGAAAGGTTCATCAATGTCGTGGGAAAACATGACCATGCAGTTTTTGCAGTGTGAGAGCGACCCAGTTAGAGGCCAGCTGATGACTGCGCATGAGGTAAACAGTAACAAACCGTGTGACTTTGCGGCAAATCTGGATTATAGCTGCAGTCAGACTTCTAATGCACGTTTCAACCTGATTCCTCTGCAGCTGTGCATGCAACAACATGACAATATTCCTCACATCTATGCCAACAATGTCATATAACTGCAGTGCTTCCTGCACAACAACACAAAAAAAGACACGGTTAATAATAAAAACGCGCCCATGACGCACGAGCCTACCTTTCTCTTCAAAGGTGTAGTATGGAAGTTTTCTTCTTCTTCTTCTTCCTTAAAAGCGAGCAGCTGTCCGTGTCTGGAGGAAGTGTTTGTGCTGCAGTGTCTGACCTTGTTTACATGCCAGACTGACGGTTGGCTGCTCGGGAATGTTCGGTTTTCTCCGTCGGTGACGTACGAGGTTCTCCGGTAGACTGAGAGCGCGACCATGATTGTAAGGTAATTGTGACGCTGGTACTGACGCAGGTTAACGAACAGCGACTTCTGGCTCTAAATATAGATCATTTAACAGAAGTGGAAAATAACAGAGTCTGCATTTACTCTAGCACCATCCTTTAGTTTTATTTTAGGTATATGGAGGACCCCAGTATGCAGAACTACATACATTTAATACAAGAAGAAGAAAAAAATATATATACTAAGTGGGAATATCTGTAAAGAGGAGATTTGTGGTTTCATTGAGTAATTCAGATCCCTTACTTAAGTAAAAATACTAATATCACACTATAGAATTACTCAAGTAGAAGTCCTGCATTCAAAACTTACCTCAGTAAAAGTATCAGCATCAAAATGTACTTAAAATATCAAAAGTTAAAGTACTCCTTATCTAGAATGGTCCCACTTGGACAGTTATGTAAATTCCAAATATATTATTGAATTATTGTTTAGATGCATTTATGTAAGCAGTGTTTTAGTGACATCAAGGTAGGGCTCATTTGAACTACTTCTTTAAGTGATTTCATTTATAAACGTGTAATCATGTTTACATTTATCGTGTTTTGTATATTAAACTTTGACCTGAAAAGTAACTAAAGCTGGCAGCTAAATGTAGGGGAGTAAAAAAAAGTACAATATTTGCCTTTAAAATGTAGTGGAGTAGAAGTATAAAGTTACATTTGTGGAAATACTCAAGTAAAGTAAAAGTACCTCAAAATTGTACTTGAGTAAATTCTTGAATTAATACACTCAGTTCCATTTACCACTGGTTATTTCCTCCCTTACCTGACAAAACATCATGACATGGACAATTCATTCTTTAGAGCCTCTAGTTTCCTATGATAAAGTATTATCATATTTTCTCATTTAAAAATAGTCTCATATAATCCCTGCTACTGAATGTGATAAAAAAGAGTCAAAAGAATAATGATTTTGACCCATCCCTGACCTGATGTTATTGCTGCAGACTTTTTTTTTTTACTTTGAGATAATGATGAGAGATTAAAACTAATAGTAGCCTCGTGTTTCTCAAACAGTGATATCTTTGTCTTCTTCTGTCAAAGGGTAACATTATTCTGCCTGCAGGCTCCACAGCCTGTTGACCCCAACTGGGCTTTTTAACATTAAACACGGTCATATGATCCAACATCAAAGCAGCTATAAGGAGTTTTTAACTGGTTATTAACCGCTCTCAGCTTAATACTGATGCCTCTTTATGAGCTACATAAGCAAACAAAACCATCAGCGAGAACATTGGCTATAGTCAATGAGACAATACATTTTTAACACTCACCTTGTTTGTCTTTCTCAGATTCTTTTTCTCCTGCTAATTTCTGATCATTGATTGCGAAGCCAAATTTTTTGTTAATGTGCAGTCCTAACACACGCCGGTTTATTTCGGAATCTTAATAGTAGCTCGAGCTGACAGGAAAAAAAGATCATAAGAGCTGGAAAAAATGGAAAAACATTCAAGGAGCTTTAGTTAAAATCCGGGTGAAATGAGGGGCAGGCATTTCTGTGCAAATTAATTAAAGATGTAAGAGAACATAGAAAAAAAAGCAGAGGAGAAAAAGCCTCCTTTTAAATTTTCCTCAAGTTTTTTTTCTGTCTTTAACACACCCACACAGTCAGGAAATATAACTGCACTATCACAGGCAGCAGTGGAACAAGTACTCAGATCCTTTAAAATAATTAATTAAATATCAATGATGTATCAATGCTGCTATAAGAGTAGTCCATTAAAAAACAAGAAAAGTATTTATTTCATTTGTTTTCAGAAATAATGAGGAGCCATTTTTCAATAAATACAGTATATGACAATGTGCAGGACAAACATTTGCCACGTGTACATACATGGTAGGTTGCAGAGAATAACTCTGTATGATAAAGAAAAACAAAGCACATTCATGATGTTTCACCCTGCTCCTTTAAGACTTTAACAGAGCAGAGAGCAAATAAATGTGGCAATATCTGGCACTGAGAAAGTGATCAACAGTCCCATCTGCCTTCACAGGAAAAAATAAACAGAGGGGTAAAAATGAGTCATGATTTACGTCCTACTTCATGAAAGGCACTCTCATTAGCACCTTTTTTAATTTCCCCTCCCACAATCTGAACCACACAGCTGAAAGGCAGTATAGCAGAGAGATATTAGAACCACCCTTCCCTTGAGTAATCCCTGACTAAATGACACATTTATAGATATTTCCAACCCTAAATCTAAACACAGACAAAAGGGACGCTGCGTAAAATGTAAATAAAATCAGAATCCATCAAATTCAGAATTCAGAGTGTTTATCTACAATGATATATTGTCTTTTACAATGTTTCAACTGAATATATGCCACAAATTATTAGCAAGTTATCACATTTTGTTTTATTTACATTTTAGACAATGTCCCAACTTTTTAGTAATCAGGGTTTTAATATTATATAAAAAATGCAAATGTTACTGTTCTTTACGCCGGCTGTATTTGGTCAATAAGAGCAGCTTTTTGTGTCTTTCAGTGCTGCTTACCACTGGATTGAACATCAGAGCGCCCTCTGCTGGACAAACTATGGGATGACACCAAGCATTGTTTTCTGCATTACATTTAAAAGTCTTAATATTGGCATATATAGGACAACATTCACACTGATACAAAATGTTTGTGGTAGGACAATATCGACCAATAAATCTGTGTAAAACAAGCTACCTGGATGATTTTTGAGATGATTATTTTCTGTGAACATTGCATCAGAGATGAGTTTAGTTTTTATTTTAAAAACTCTAAAAACACCGTTCCGTCTGTATTGTGTATTTCTTGAATTTTTAACATTCATACATACTTAATAGGCCTCTGTTCGGAAGAAATTAGTGTTTTCCTCTCTTTAACCCATTGTTCCATTGACTCTTTTTGTTTTGTTTTTACCAACGTCCTTTTTGCTTGTGTTCTGGTCTTCACAGTTCAGATCTGAAATAATAACTCAATCTTTACAAGTTCATTACATTTTTCACAGAAACAAATGAAATGCTGAGATATAGGCCAACTCTATATATAAAAAAACAAGAAGAAGTCCTTGCCTGGTTACCTTCCAAACAGACAGTGAGGTCTCTGGCTCAGCAACAGCACAGTTAAAGAGAAGACGTGTGTTCACAATCAACAAAGTCAATAGTGGTTCCCTTTTTGGTGTAAGTCCCATTTGAAAATGTCTTGTTCCCGGTGTACCAGCCACCTCAGTAAATGTTAATATCCAGTGATTCTCTGTTGAACTTCATCAGCATGTGCAGTTAATGTCACAAAGTGTTTTTAACATTCAAATGTGCCGAGACAAAGGTGACGCTCCTCTTTGGCTGCTCCTTCAGGTATCTGAATCAGCTCGTGTAAAGTCATGATCCAATCTTCCTTTGGTAACTTCATCTGTATGTAAAGCGATCATCCCGTCTTTCACATTCATGAGAGGTTTGCTGAGTAATCACACAGGTAGAACAGTGCTGCTGGTGTCGGAGCTGACGGGGTGAGGCGTGTCGGGCGCTGTGTGTGTGTAGATACTGGGAGGAGAGGAGAGGTCCAGACTGGAGGAGAGGATGTTGTACGGCAGCTCAATAGACTGGCGGATACTCTCTTCATATGTTGGGGGAGGCTGTAGAGAAACAAGACAGATTTTTGAAACAGAGATTGAAAATACTTGCACAGTGTGTACAGCCTATAATGTTTTGTTTTTGTAATGTTAATTAAATTAAATGTTTAAGCCTTGAGGTAATAGTAAGTGATGAAGATGTATGTGAATAAGGAGAACAAGGCAGAGAGTTAGAGACGAGCTGGTGAACATAGTTGGGTTTTTAACAGCTCAAGTACGAGAAATTATCCTCATGGGTTGGTGGAGACCAAAAACAGAGCTACAAGAAAGTGAATATTAGACTTTCTTTCTCTAGGTGGACAGAAAGACAACTCCAATTTGAGGATAATGTCCTTCTGTGTCTGCTGGATGTGTGAATACACAAAAGTTAGCTTATACGTGTGCCATGGTAACTTCATAAAGCGTCTACAGCTTGTTGCAGTGCCCCAAGTGGTACAAAAGAGTAAAGCAGGTGAAAAAAAGACAAGTTTAATTTGGTAATTAGGGAATAAATTAATTAAGATACAACAGATTATTCCCATAGTGGGAGATTTCTTATATCTTTACCTCCACCAACAAGTTCTTGTTTTCAGTCCTGTTTGTTTGTGTGAAACATGGTGGAAGAGTTTAGCATGGACCAAGGAAGAACCCATATCATTTTGGTTAGCTCAAGTTGGAAAAACAATTTGAAAAGTCAACAAACATTTTAGCACATATTTCAAGGGTCACCTGATTTGTGTCCTTAGCTCTTTGTTGTCACACAAATACTACAAACAGCCATCAACATGTCATCAAATGCTCAATATAATGCATCACATCTTCTATTTCCACATTACATCTTAAGGATCACGTGTATTCACCACTGGCCTTGATGGAGGTCTGTGATCTCTGAATGCTATTCTAGTTTCCAGTTTTAACGGAGCTTTTCTCTACCTGCTCGGGGACACTGTCAGAAACTGTGCAATCACTTGAGGTGATAACCAAAAATGTTATTTCCCGGGATCAAAGTGCTGCTTGGAAAACATCCTGCGGTGTGATAATTGTCCCTAAAAAAATAAGGGGAACATGTTTGTATTTACATTACCAACTAATCTCCATGTTGGCCGCCCGGAACATATTTTTCTCCAGTGCATTATCTTTCTGATCACATCTGGCTGATTCACACTCCCCGACTGGGTCTTCTTATCTTTTAATTGCTTGGGGACCCTCAGGCGACAAGAGCAACCCTACAACCCTGCCCTCTGTGTGATACACACACCACACACGCACAGGCCGCAAAGTTTTACTACTATCCTGCCTCAGGGCCGCGAGACAGACAGGGGTGAATTAAGGGGCCATCAATTGAACCCTAGTTAGGGGGGAGGGAGACTTTTCAGTGACTGGTGATGGGTTGACTGGAAAGTACCGTGCGTGAATGTGCTTTCTTTGTGTGCGTGTGTGTGTGTGTAAGAGATGGGCAGCCATGCTAAGGACTGTTTAATTAAGGAAAAAAAAGGGGAGGTCAAAGAAGAAAAAAACAGTAGAAGACAAGAGCACAAAGCTGCATTCCCAGGCACTGTTTGCACTCAGGATGCAGGCTTTAATTATGTTTGATGTGCCTTTTTCTCATTACCTTGTTTGCTCAAGCGTTGTGCGAGTCAAAAGCTCAGCGAAAGAAAGATCAACACGGTAAAACCTTGAAACGCGACCGCCAGCACAATTCAGCAGCGAGCATGAGATGAGTTGATAGCGTGTCCCGTTTACCGCACAGTGAATGCAGTCTAATCTTTGAACAAGCTCCTGTTACAATATTGTATGACAGCGTGGTCATAATAGGAATAGCCTGCTTCTTATTATCTCCATTCATTGTGAAACTACACAAGGGGCCTCCGTAATAAGACGAGTTTATATGAGCTTTAGCATTCTTTGAAACTGTAATAGGAATACAATATCTTCTCTGTTCCTGGGATTAACAGCAGCACCTGAAATACTTCATTGTCAGAGCATTTGTGACTGTATCAAGTGCTGTGACACAGTCATAATCCCTAATTTAGCCGACCTCAGTCACAATGGGTCCATTGAGGCCGAATCGGTCTGCGATCATCATGTGGATCTGCCTCTGGCGGTCCTTCTTTCGGACGCTCTCGTAAGAGGGGAGCCTCGGCAGGGGGGCTTCCAGTGTGGGGAGGCTGTAGCTGGAGGGCAGGCCGACGTAGAACAGCTGACCTGCCTGCTGAGACACACAGGCCCAAACACAGAGGGACACTCATGAGGGACAGGAAACAGAAGCTTTTATGTGCTGAAAATCATTGAAACCTACTTTAAAGGGATAGTTTGGATTTTTGAAGTGGGGTTGAATGAGGTACTTGAGGTACTCCATAGTCAGTGTGTTACCTACAGCAGATGGTGGTCCACAGGCCCCCAGTTTGGACAAGCAGGCAGGCAAAGAAGCTAAGCTAAGCTAAGTATTTTAGCCACATCAAATATCAGTGTAGGTTTGCCAAAATCAGTAAGTTTACTCTGTAGAACATGTGAGGATCTTGGCCACTTTTGCCCCGATTGGTTAATTTGTTTGTGTTATTGTGTGATTTTTATGTTCAAATTGATAGTTTGGATTCACCAAATTCAAACAATAAACACAATAACCAATCAAGGCAGCGGTAGATCACAAAGTCCCACGTTCTGCAAGGTAAAATCACTGTTTTTGTCAATGGAGTCTGGTAGCTTTGAGAGAGCACAGATAGCAGCTTCAGTCTGATGATGAAGGTATTCTACATATAGACTGATATTGATTTTATTAAGTGGCTGATATACATTGGCTGCTGCCCCTTTAAACAGCAGTACATCGCTAACTATCTGTGTCTGTACCCCTCTCTGCTTCTCCAAAGCCGCAATCGACTGTAGGTTATACACTGACGATGGATAAGTACCTCATACAGCCTCACATCAAAAAAATACAAGCTATCCCTTCAAAGCTTCAGCCATACAAACATTCACTTCAAAGGTTTGTGCGGCCCAATCTACCCAGAGATATGTGTTGCACAGTGTGTGTTGTAAGAGAGAACAGAGAGTGTGTCTTTATCTGCTGCAGCAGTGTACACTGAGCAGAGGACTGATGCTTTAAGTGGCTGATAGCAGATGATGCAACTGCACTACTGGGCTCTCTCACCTGAGTGTCATCCATAATCTGAGTCTGCTCTAGACAAGGAGATCCCACCAGTGTCTGTCTGCTGCTGTAGTACTGAGGAGGAGCATCCTGTAAAACAAGTGATAATCACCCAGAAAGCAGAGCCTTAGTTATTAAATTCAAGCAGTTTATATTTAAACTCGGCATCACGCTGCAATTAGTCAAAAATCCACTAATTTCAGCCCCATTTACCAATATTCATGCCTTGTTTAATCACTGTAGGCACAGTCTGCTAAAGCAATACCATAAATTATCTAATCAATAAGACGACCACCCTCCAATTTCCGTGCCTCCTCCCAGTCCCACCCACTCTAAAACAAGACCTGTCAGAGTCTCGCTGTGTGAGGTGCAAGAATCCTGAAAAAAGACTGCCAGGAAAACTAGGTAATTGCCTTGAGTCTAAATGAGTCTCCTTTGTGTGGAGAACAATGTGATGTCCTACTGTGTCATCAGGGTCCCTAGGCAACAATCCACACCGTGTGGTCTTTTCAGTGTCTCTCTTCCCCTTGTAACTGCAGCAGGTACCTCTTAACGAGCACACTCCACTACACATTATGGCCTTGTGTGTCATTGGGGCCGGCATTACAACAAAGTCAATTTGTTGCCTGACTGGGATTTAAATCCAACGTGAGGAAAAGAGACGGACAACCAGAAGGAAAACTTTTGCTGCTTTTACTGATTTCCTCTGATGAAAAGGCAACACAAGCGGAAGTTCAGTCTGTAAAAAGTCAAATCAAAATATCAGATTTATCATTTTCCCAGGCCAGTTAAACAATGACATCACTCATACTCAGAGTGACGCACTCTAGTGACCTTTGCCATAACCCTCACATCGTTTCAGAGAGAGAGAGACGAACCCCGAAAAGGTGATGTCAAAGGCCACTTTCACTCACTGGTTTGTACTTTTAAGAAGCTGAAAAAAATGTCCTCAAGAAAAGAGAAAAAAAAGAGACTTGTCCTTTTGTCTCCTGCCATTGATTCAGCCAGTGTGAAAAAGCACAACCGTGTAAAATCAGTGTTGAAGTCGGGGGAGGACCCCAGCGGCAGTGTGCCTTTTTCACCGCCGCAAACCTAAAGGAGACCCATTGTCCCCCTTGTGTCCCCAACACCCACAGTGGGGTCTGCCCACTATTCATGGTGCAAACTGAAGCAGGGAAAGGTATGTGACGATGAAGTCGAAGACATGAAATGTTCCACAGGAACACAATGAGAGAGTTGTGTGTGCGTGGAATGACTAACCTTCACTTTCTGTCTCCCTATAATGAAAACCGTTTTCTTTTCCAGTCACATACGTTAAATACTTGCAAGAATCAGGTTTCAGGAAAAACATCTGAATACTCTGAAGCATCTGCATATAATGAGACAATGGGTCTCTGGGCCCCACCACCTCTCCTATAGGAGCAAGATAAACACTGTAGCAATTTAGCCGTTTGTTGTTGTTTGTGTCTCTGGTGTAGTAGTTGCACATCTGTCTACTTGTGTTCATTTTGTGCCATTTGTAGTCATCTCTTTGTAGTTGTTTTGGTCTCTTGGTGGTAATTGTTTGTGTCTCTGAAGTAATTATGTGTCTCTTTTCAGTTGTTTTGAGTGTCTTTGTCGTAGTTTTGTTTCTCTTTGTGGTTGTTTTGTATCTCACACAAACAGGTTTGGAATAGCCCAGCTAACAAGTTGGGGACCATAGGAATGTGGATGGACAGAGAAAACTAGGAGGTAACAGTGATCCATTATCCATAGATCCATATTTCTGATCAACTATCTAAGGAACCCCAATTATACTGATGTGTTTCAGGAAAAGGAGTCCATTCTTAGTAGATAAAGGAGAAACAATTTCATGTTTAAGACAAAAAGATTTGAACAGACAAACAGAACCATGGTCCATCCAATTACAATGAACAAAGTTTACGTCGCTGCAACTAAAATTAATCAGTTATTTTTTTTCTATAGTACAGGTACGACTGAGTTGGCCACTTTGAAAACAGTGGCATCATGTCAATCTGCAGTAGCCATGAAACTTCGAAATTGAATCAGTTGACCAACCAATGCAAGAGTAAACAAGAACAATGAGCGCTGTAGACTAAGCTGTCATTCATTTAGATGGAAATAAAGTGAAATTGTTCAACTGGTGGCATCTCCAACAAGAGTCTTAAAGACCTCCAACTTCCTTTTTGCCAACCAGCAGCTAACTGAGTGGGTATATGTATGTGACACTGCTGACATTGGCCAATGGACCAATGAGATGAAACAAGCCCTCCGTCATATCAAACACCTTCTCTCTGCTGCTCCAGCTTTGGGTCTGTCAGACTACAAGTTAACATTTCATCTCTACTTCACAGATCAAGGATCAGCTGCATATTATTCCAAAATCCTTTCGGTAACTGTTCAGGGCATGTTTCCATGTTTGTGAACTGTACACTACTGCTAACACAGGTTTTTAAAAAAAGCATACCAAGATAACTGCACGCTTTCTAAGTTGTACATGATTTTGAAGAAATAATGGGAACGTCAAGGTTTAATAACAACTGCAGGAAAACCAATTCAATTATTTTGTTTCCAAGTATTGCCAGCAGGTGATTGACTCTATTTCCTTCCCAGATGAGAAGCCTAGTCACTCTTTCCAACAAGGCGATTATGTTCACATCCGCAGTCTGAAGCTGACAACAACAGCATGAGCCAAGGAGGATAATATCAAGGGAGACATTACACTAATTACAAGCATGCAAAGGCACCAAAATACTTTGATGCACATTGTTTTATTTGCCTGATGATTCTGATTGAATTGTTGCATGCCACCTTGATAATCATAGTACACATGATGATACAGTTGCTGCGGGAGAATTGGAAATTGTTCAGTATCATGGTATAAATATTTTATCCACTAACTCCTGATGTAACTATCTCCTGTTAGAGTAATTTAACTTATAGTACGTTGAAATACCAAATCCGCTAGACCAAACACAGAATCAAACCACAACAAAAAAACGCATTATATCAGTCTCTACAGTCATTTTGCGTCTCTTTGTAGTAGTTTTGTGTCTCTTTGTGGTTGATTTGTGTCTCTATAGTCATTTTGAGTCTCTCTGTAATAGTTTTGTGTCTCTTTGTTGTCATCAAGTCTCTCTTTGTGGTTGTTTTGCCCACTTTCCCTGTCATTCTGAGCCTCTTTGTGTCTCTGGTTTTCATCTTTCTTGTATTTTATCTGAGCTTCTTTCAGGTCATTTTGGATCTAACCTTAGCCCTGTGCCCATTAGGGTCTGTTCAGTAATCCATCTCTGGTCTTCAGTGTGTTCAGGCTCTCTGCAGCCTTTACAGTCTGTCACGTGCGGATTACTTTCCTGACCTAACAGCAAGTTAATGTCTTATCAGCCACACAGTGTACTGATACAGCTGTAACTAGAGGCCAGCGTGGTCACTTTGTCACAATGAAACGCTCTGTTAGTTCCTGAAATGCGTCAACAGGAGTTCTCCATTAAAACCACAGATGAACATAGTTTCCTGTCTGTTGGACGGGGGAGTTACGTCTCTGCAAGCCGAAGATAACACTCAAACTTCACCCCTGGGACTCACGGAGGTGAGAAACAAGTCAGGAAGAGGAAGCACAGAGAAGGGGTGACCAATGAAAAGTTACCTCTGTGGAGTGTTTACATTTTCTTTTCACCTCATCCTGCACCATCGCCTGCAGCTCCAGACACATTCAGCCAGTTATCTTTAGCAGATAGAGAGATTTGTGCTGTTGGAGGTGTAAATAATAGATTAATAATGATATGGAATGCCACACTCTCTCTTAAAAACCTTTAGGTTGTTTTGCTTCACCTGGCGTGTCAATGTTTGCAGCAAAATCTGATTTGCTGTGATTTAATTACAGCGATGCTGAAGTAGCATCAATATGCGCGGTAAGTGCTAATTCTGTCCAATTCCATTAGAGTCGCTGTGGCAGATATTTCTAGAGGGCAGCTAATTCAACTGAGGCAAATCCATCGCCTGACAATGATCATATCAAGTTTATTGTAGTCCTTTCCCACAGCCATGCAAATTGAATCTGACACTTCTTAATGGCGCGACACTGAGTGCACATGGTGTCTTTGAGCTTCTCTTCTCTCTCAGTGTGATTTCAGAAACAGTGCTGCTGAGGATCAGAACTGAACATATGAGTCACTTAAAAAAAAAAGGAAAACTCAGCACAAAAAGCTCTTACTCCCTTTTGTTTTTTTCCTTACCATATCTGCATGTGGCCCCTGATAGGAGCGGAGTTTGCAACACTGAAGATCCTTGCGGTAAATAATGGACAGCAGCACCACAATAACCACAAAGAACACCAGAGAGGAAACTGTTTGAAAAGCAGGAGAGAGGAAATGTTTGTTAATCACTGTTAAACAGACACACATTCTGTTTTTCTGGCCATAAAACAACTTGTGACAGAACAGTTTTGTCTTTTTAATACTTCAAATCTGTGCAATTTGGTTACATTTACTAAGTTGATTCACTTTGAACAGCTTTGATTGACAGCCTGTCTCCACAATCTGAACACTTAAAGGTGTAATTTCTCTCTTTTTCTCTACCTGTCTATCAAAAACAATGACAGCTCGGAAAATAATAGACCAACTGTAATCATGGTTTAGGGCTTTCAGTGCAATATGTGAAAAAATAGCTGCAATCTTTACAAAGAAATTATCTGGTACAGCCCTTATCACAGTGCTGCAATATGGCTAGATTAAGTGCAGGAAGCAGAGAAGAGCAAACACTCGCCTGACAGATGTTTCCCCTAACACAATCTGCTTTCTTTTTTAGTATTTTTGGCAGTTTAAATGTTTTACTTACAGGATGCAGCGACCACTGTGAGTTGGTCCGATGTCAGCTGTGAAGAGGGGATGGTTGGACTTGCAGTTGTGGACATTTCTTCTGTGTAAACTGTTAATGATCCCTTTAGAAATCCTCCTGAACTCACCAGGCTCAACGCAAAGGATCTCATCTTATAATATCACAGAGGGAAACGGAGACCGGCTCTGTCGCTCCTCTTCATTGTCTGCTCGGTGCCGGACAGGGTGACAGTCCACATGCGCGCTCAGCAACTCGGATCAAACTCTCTCCACTCGGTAAACACGCCACAGCGCGTGTGGAGTCGGGAAGGCGCACGGACTCCCCCTTCCCAACCGCGTGACGTCGCTCTGGCGCTGGTTTGGTTCATTATGGCTGGACAGCAGCAGCCACTACAGGGCCGACAGATTTATTACAAAGGCTCCACCAAAAACAGCAAGAGAACATGTCCTACATGCAGATTACAAGCAGTCTCATTTCAGAAAGTAGATAAATGCTGCTTCCTCCGCCGTCTAGTCTACTTAATGGCATCCAGACCAGGAGGTTAACACACCGGATGCCTGAGCTGGAGTCCGGTTACCCTGGAGACGGTGGGGGTCCCGTCCTGAGATGATTTCTATGCAGACAAAGGGGCAAAATGTTGCATTAGTATTCATGAATAAGAACTATGGAAAAGTACTTTTTCAACTTAAACCAGTGCCAGTGGACACGATTTAAATTAGGCTACTGCATCGCAATATCTCGGTGGTGGAATGTAACTAAGTACATTTACTCAAGTACAATTTTGAGGTAGGTACGTGTACTTCAATTCAGTATTTCCATTTTATGTAATGTTATACTTCTACTCCAATACATTTTTATGCAAATATTGTACTTTTTACTTCACTGAATGTCGTTGCTTTTCAGGTCAAGATTTAACATAAAAACATGTTAAATAATTCAATTGAATTCATTAAAATTATTAGACCTTTTTTTTTTTTTTAAATGAACCTCAGTATATAAAGTAGTGAGAATGAGTCCTATCTTTACAAAGTTAAAACACTTACATGAATGCATCAATACAAATAATCTAATAATAATATATTTAGATGTATGTATCAATGTGTATGGGGCCATTCTGCTTAATGAGTCATTTTAATTGTGATATTTACTTTTGATTACTTTAAGTTAATTTTGATGCTGGAACTTTTCTATTTTTGCTTAAGTAAGTTTTGAATGCAGGACTTTTACTTGTAGTGGAGTAATTTCACAGTGTTGGTGTTTGTACGTTTACTTAAGGAAGGGATCAGAATATTTCCTTCCATTACTGCAAGATGTATTACCAATATTTATATCTATGTCTTAGTTTTATCTCAAGCACTGCAGACATCAAAGTAAAAGTTAGAGGATGTGGCAGGAGATTACTTTATTTCTAATAGAAGTGGCCTTGACCTTGATCTTCCATGTGGGCACTTAAAGATGAAATCTAAACTTTAAGGCATTTGTAAAAAA
>CAFUXE010000807.1:300896-315641 GCA_903364295.1 Serranus cabrilla | reverse complement strand
GGTCGTCTCTGTGTGGCAAGTGTGAGAAAAAGCTGACAAACAAGAAAGACGTATGGCTCATTTAATGTATGATCCTTCAGCTGCAGTAATTTTGGCTTTGTGTCATTGCCATTAGAGCAGCACAGAGAAGGCAGAAATCTGTGAGAAAGTATAAAATTGGCTTTGCCATTTCACATTAGTGTGAGATTGTGGTTGTGTGTGATTCAAGCATCAGAAAAGCCTGCAGAAAAATGCACCACAGACACAGAATAAGTCACTTTGATGCAGACGTCTTCTGGATTTAAAGTCAAGAGTGAGACAGACTTTATTTAAGGTTATTTTTAGGGGTTGGTGCAGGTGCTTAAAATAAAGTGCCTTAAATGCACAGATGGTGAAAATCTCTGCTGTGTCCAAGCTGCACTTGTTCAGTCCATAAAAGCAACTGATAATTTATCAGCAATAATTTAATTTTAGGGGGAAAAAAGTATAATAAAACAAAATTTCCATTACCGGCTGATACTTTATCAGTACTGATTTATATCTTGTGTCCCTAATCATCATTATTGCTGCTTTAGATTGTAAATCTGATTGTAGATAATTTCATTTTAAACATGCAGCACTGAAAAATATCAATACTACTTTGACAGAGACATGAGATAAATCTAAGAATGGGAACATAACTTGCATAAGACAGTCTAGTAACATTGATCACGCCTTTATCTTCCCCTGTGCAGCCTTTTTTTAGGTGCATGTATCTTTACTAATTCATTATAAACTATAAATAATAAAGCAGTGAGTTCCAAGAAACTCGACATACACAGCACATCCGAGAACTTATTTTAACCCTATTTATAATTAAATCCAGCATCCAATCAGCTCCATGTACTGTACAAATGAATGTTTCATCCTGATGTTCATGTCAGAGGGGTGAGATGTTGCCTGCAGCAGACTGATGACTTCATATGTTTAGACAAGAGATTGCATGTCAGTTATATAACATAAATGATCTCTGACCGTGTGTCATTAGTCCCTGTCAGCACACAGGAGCGGAGGCTGAACTTGAACACTGGGGGGAGACAAACACTGCGGGGATTGATTCATTTTTCACTGAAACCATTTTAGACTTGTGTGACATGCTAATTAAATGAAGGGATTTGGGGTATTTATTGAAATACAGGCTGTGTTTTTGACCAAAAGAGTGCTATAATGAGGAAGAAAATATGTTAATTAGGAAGGCATAGCAATGGCGAATAAAATGAACAACTTTGTAATAATATAAGATTGCATTTTTCTGGGTCTTAAAGGAAACATGTTTGGCTTTTTGGTGAGGTTTGTGCGACATTTTACGCACCAGTTTATCCATATCCAGGGCGGGAAATCATGTTATACATGAAGCGCATTTCAACTAATAGATGCCAGCTGATGTTTTCCCACCTCCCCGGGTCTCCTCTCTCCTCTCTGACACTCTCCATGATCAAGCACCACCTGTGGCGGATGAGTCAGCCGTCAGCGCGCTTGACCCCCCCGCAGCTGTTACCGGGCACAATGTCAACGCGAGAGACAGACTGATGTTTTCACTCATAAGAAACCACAGTGTTGTTTGCTGCCGACGTCCTCACATGCTCAGTTAACCATCTGCCCACGCCAGGAGGATGCAGAGAAATGTTCCGCCTGTTTGTCATCACCGCTTTCTTTCTTGACTGGTGGATGTAGACGAAGAAGAAGAAGAAGCGCCGCCGCCGCCGCCGCTGCTGCTCATTGTTGTTCCTCAAGTTTTGACCCGTCGCTTCCGTCTTTTGACATATTCAAGGTGTGATTTTTTTTTTCTTCCCCCGTCTCCCATCGAGAAGCGCCTGGTGATCATTTTGTGGCCACACGCAGTAATGCGAGCAGAGGGGCTGCTGGAGGCTGGCGGAGACCGGGACTGAGCTGGCGGAGATCTCGCAAGACAACCGTGCGCGTCTTTCTTGGACACATCTCGGGAGATAACTGTGCTTTGGCTTTCTCCGCCTGCGCTCCTTTCTTGACATTGCGATGTCCACAAGAAAGACATCGTTGACGGACAATCAGGCTAAAAACGGAACGTCAAAATATGTGTTGGAGAGATGCGCTTCTATTAACGAGTATTATGATATTGCCTTCAAGGTGTGTATTTCCGTCTTGTCTTGTGTGTTGATTTATTTTTTTCTCATTGTGGAACAGGTGTCTTTAATGTACTGTAGGTTTGAAACAACTGGGTGCAGCAACAACATCTCCACATCTGGAGAATGAGTAAAACGCGTTAATATCAGTTTATGAGGAGTCTTGGTTTGTGCATTGTGCTTGTTAAACAGGCCGTGTTCACTGTTTATACACGGCAGACAGACAGCCATCGACCTGATGCTTTGATTAGAATTACTAAGAAGTCTCTATAGGTTGCTTTGTCCGCCCTGACTGATTGGCAAATATTTGCTGAGGGTGTACTTGTTGCTCCCTCCCATGTATAAAAGCTGCACAGGCACACCTGTAACTGTTAGGACACACAGACAAAAGACAGACAGAAGTTAAATTCAAGCTTAATTGCATTGCTTTTCTGAACAGAGTGTGTTTATGCAGCCATGACTCACTGTGCATAACTGTGCTGGATGGATTGTATAATTACACACCCTGTTGTTGTAATTATATTGATTAGTTTTGGATGCATACTGAGAAATGATGAGAGTTTAAATTACAGAGTTGTATCAAAACATCTTGAGTCCTGTTTCTCTGGTAGCTCCGGAGTGTCACATGTTAGTGGCAGCTCAGACACACACACACACACAAACACACACACACACACACACACTGTGTGTTGTTGCATTTGTTAAAACTGAAATCTGACCAGTATAAAACATTGCACAACATCATCTGACTTGAAATTCATGGGAACTCGGTTGGGAAATATTTTTCCAACTGTAAAATGATTTATGCAACACTTCTCTCTGTGTTAATTTCCTCTTTCGAGAGGAGTATTGCAATTGTAATTCTAGGGCTGGGCAATATGGACCGAATCTTCTATCTGGATCTATCTGAACAGGTCCTTTCATAGCTGGATTTCAATATATATCCCGATTTAAAAAGCACGCTTTCTTGTCATTCAATGAATAAATAGTCCACATGAAACAAACACATGGTAAAGCCTATTTTTGTATAATCGTAACAGTGCCTCTATGGTTTACTCCAGCTTTGTTCATAAGTACAAGGATCAGAAAGTAAACGGTTGTCCAAGTTGGTAAATATCGCGTAATGCAGCAAGTAGATCTATCTGCAGGTGCACAGTACCACATGACACGCCCTCTGATGGTCAAACTGTGGTTAGGTTTAGGAACCAACGCAATGTGGATACGTTTAGGAAAAGATCATGGTTTGTATTAAATCAAGTATGTTTTTTTTCAGAAGTTGGCGTGTAGCTCAATTTAGACCCTTCTCCTGGTTTCTCGCAGCCTAGTCGCCAGCAAGGACCAACAGACCTAGGACTTTGAACTGGGAGACCAGTGTGATCCGTCCGGTTGTTTGAAGTTCTGCTCATAAATAGTGTTTTAGGGTCCTGTTGTTGGAAATTCTGTCTGGAATTTGAGTTTTTTAAGCCTGGACCAGTTATTTTTTACTTAACCTTAACCAAAGTGTTTTCAAAGAGTTTAATACAGTGATAATTGTTCTTAAAAACAGTGATATTCTGGTTCACCCTGTGTTAAAAGCATCACATGTCCAAGTTTTAGCCAGTCTCAAACATTGATATGTATTGCCCAGAATTAATGGTGTATCACAGTATCTTAATATATGATTCGATCACGATACAATTTCATTGAAAAATGATAAATCCTCATGTTGATTATTGCCCAGCCCGACCCTGCACTCATGTCTTAGCTGTCCGTCATGTCTTTTGTCCCTCTGTAACCTGTTGTCCCTCTTCTCTGGTGGTGGGTTTGCTCTAGGTGATGCTGCTGGGAGACTCGTCCGTGGGGAAGACGTGCGTCTTGGTGCGCTTTAAAGACGGGGCGTTTCTGGGAGGCAACTTTATAGCCACCGTTGGAATAGACTTTAGGGTGAGAGAGACGCTGCTGATCAGTCTCACAGGATGCCTCATTATACTGTTCATTATTTCTGTGTTTGTGTTATGTTCTTGTTACTATTACGAGGAAATATTTAGCATCTGAGAGACAAACCTAATGATATTTACAAAGCAACAAGGGATCCACTTGTTAGCGCAACTGCGGACCAATTATCACCTTATTTCCACGCGGAACACTTCGTCATTCTGCGATGATCGCACCAAATGTACAAATCCTCTCGCCAATCAGTCAAGTTCACAGACCACTTGTGCTGCGAGGCTCTGTGGATGGCTTCATAAATATCTTGGCAGATTCCTGCCCACGTCTCTGTCTCTCCTGGAAAGATTGGCTGCAGCTCAACTCGGTCCTGGAGGAGTCACACTGCTGACAGACGAGCTCCTACCTAGTCATATATACCTCACGCACACACACAGACCCACGCAGTGACTGTCACAGAGTTGGAGCACATTTCTACTGTATATCTTGAACATAAAAATAGGCTGTTTGCCATTCGACCTCCAACCATGGCAAAACACTCACACTAATGGCAAGTCAAGTAGCGGTGGTTTGAGGAGGAAATTGTGTTGCATTAGCCCGAGTGATGCATTGTCTTCTTTGGATGGCGGTGTAGACATTAGAGAGTGTAATGGACGTCTGACAGATAGAGCTATATGAACAGAAGCATGAGCATTTCATCTCATCGCCACTCGAGCAAAAGCAACAAGTCCTGCGGCCAGTGCCCATTCATAAAATGCATTAAAAAGAAACCTAGTTTAAGCTTGCACTCATTGGGAAGAACATGATTAATTCAGTGCTCCACTATTCATTCAGAAGAATGGCTCTTAATGTAGGCAATTGCCGTTATCTTTCTTGTGTTTGTGAAAAAAGGGCAAAGCTGCTTAGAAACAGAGTCATCTGAGAGGGAGTCAATATGCTGAGGTCGTCCTCTGTGCCTGGATAGGCAGGCAGGCTGTTGTGGCAGCTTGTAACATGGCCGGTCTATTTTCGGCATGCTTCCTTGTAGCAGTTACTCAGCATGCAGGCTCCTCTCACGTCATAATTGAGGGAAAAATGGAAACCCATGGCAACTAATGCAGGGGTTGAACCATGTCCATTCTGCCAAGGCACAAGGCAGAGGATTCAGCAGGTGGCAGCTTTAGGTTTGCACATGCCGCAGACGTTTCTGCAGCTCCGTCTGCAGTTCTTCTGGGTGCATGTTTGTGCTTTTGTGCGTTCACAGGAAGGCAGTTTGTGATGACCTGTCACTGATACACAAGACGGAGTGATTGAGGAAGTGGTGCAGCTAGTCAACACTTCCTCCATATCTGTTTGGCGGTTTTGCTGTGCAAGGCTGAAATGCGGCTGTGACCGACTGCAGGTCACGCTAACATTAAAAACAGAGTGTGGTAGAAGAAGGGTTGTTATTGTTGCATGTTGGAGCATGCATGTTAAATCTACTGCATGCTGGATTAACCTGTTTTTCCACTTCACTCTTAATTCAACACAATCATAGGTCACAACATTAAGCTTTTTTTAACATTGACTATTTAAAGACAATCTTTTCTCTACAGGAAATCAGAGGGCACCCCTACGGGGCTGCAGGAAATTAACGAGGGAGTCAGTTGTTATGCTGCCAGTCGTCTTTCTCACTGTTGTGTAATTAAGTCTAATCCTAGGACCTTGTTGTTGTGTGGGTGTCGCAAATTACTTTCTCTGCCAGCATTCAAAGCCACTTTTAGTTGTCTTGTTTCTTTTACCACATGCTGAGTCGCTTAGCTTTTTTTAGCCCGCCGCGATGTTCGTCATTCATTTCTGTACAGTGTTCACAGCACTCCAGTCTTTGGAGCATATGGTCGATTGTCAGACTCTCACGGCTCTTCTCATATCTGCAGAATAAAGTGGTGGATGTCGACAACCTCAAAGTCAAACTCCAGGTGAGAGCATGGACTTTTTTCTTCATTTCAGCTCACCACATGACAAATGATCTCATCCGTCTAGCAGCTATCCACCTGTACTTTGACTCGTTTGGTAGATTATTTAGAATTCTAAATAGGAAATTTACAAATAATAGTTGACCTAAATATGCTTTACACTCCACTGTCATTGTTTGCATTGCCAATCCTATCTGTGATATTGTAGTAATAAGAGCTGCAGGGTTATGTGTCAGCATCGAGCTGTTAATCTAAGACAAACACCCGTCTATCATCATAACCTGTTCATTCAACACTGAGTGGGAGGTGCCGAAATTAGATGCCTCTGCTAGCTTGAGTAAATCCTCATTATGTAATTATCTTTTTTATTATTCCTTGCACGGGCCTTGAAAATAATAAAATCCTGTTATTAATTCCAAAATAGACTTTACCACCATGAGGAGTCTATACTGTAGAAAGGAAAGACATAAACGCTGAAAGAAACAGATCGAAAGTCTCCAAGAGATTGATCATCTGTAATAACCAATTGTTACATTTGCTGGATACAAGCTAAAATTGCACTGTGCCTTTGAAGGAATGAAGAAAACACAGCAACACAAAACAAAATATGTTCTTTCAGTCAAAAGCTGCCATGGAACATATTGTGTTTGTGTTGTCTACTTTCTTTATATTGTCTGACAAACTAGATCACCAAGATGTTTATCATAATAGATATGTTTGATAAACAGGAAACACCAGGGGCATAGAAAAGTCAGCCAGCTTGAACTAGCTAAGTTTGGCTCTCTTTCTTAGACTTTTTGTTTTTTAGCCATTTTACTTTTTTTAAAGTGCAGTTATATGGACCCAAGGAAGACCAGCTAGTGGGTGACTTTTTGGTTCTTAGCTTTTTTCTCTTCTTTTAAAAAAAATAAAGTTATATGGCAAAACAAATATAAACAACTAAGGGGGACTAATTAGTAAACATAGCTTTAGCAACTGGCTGGGGCTGACTTATATGCCCAGCAAACAGTTTGGTAGCTTTAGCAGCTAGTTCTGCCGTATTTATCCGACCAACTTGAATAGCTACATTTGACTCTCTCGCTTTTTCGTTGAATACAGTAAAATTTAATGTTACAAGCTGGATTCTACATTTGTACTAAATATATAGTTTCTGCAGTTTGGCTTTTTAGGGCAGTTTAATGTTATGTTTCTGCTTTAGTCATTGGCTGTGGGGGATTTTCTGCGAGGCTTGTTCAGGATGTTCAGTTTTCCCACGTTAGCTGCTGTGTCATTATGTGGTTTGTTACGCAGATCTGGGATACAGCTGGCCAAGAGAGATTCCGAAGCGTAACGCACGCCTACTACAGAGATGCCCAGGGTGACCTTTTCTCTTTATATTTCACTTCCTCATTCTCTGTGCGTTTGTGTGTGTTGGTGTGTGGGAACGGGCAGTGTAGGTACGGGAGCAACCTGGCTGAGATGAGATGATACTTTTTATTAGTGTGTATAGAAAGTGTGTGTAGGTGTTGCTGTGTGTGTTGCATAAGTTATTGTGCAGATAACAATAAAGGTGTTCTGTTTCCTTTTACAGCGTTACTTCTGCTTTACGATATCACCAGCAAGCTGTCGTTTGACAATATCAGGGTAAGACTGTATCAAATTACTTTTCCCTCCCACTCCTTTTCTCTCTCTCTCTGTTCATTTTCACTTCCTGAACCCTCTCATGCTGAACGCTTCACTCTGACTGTTTACATGCAAAGTACTTTGAGGAACACCAGCATTTTCTCACAGCGCTCTTTGGAAATGACATGATGTTATCGTTCGCTCTGCTACACAGTTCCCAGTTTCACTAATGAAAAGCAATAAAAGTGTTCAAGGATAAGAGGGACGGGGTCTCACCATGATTGATTGGAGGGTGGTAATAATGCTCAGCTGAGGAGGAGAGTGAAAATGCACAATTTAAGTGATGGTATTGGTTTTGTTTATAGACCAATCTCCCCCCTCCTGTAACTGTCTGTCTTTATACTTTCAAAGGCTTGGCTGACTGAAATACACGAGTATGCCCAAAAGGACGTGGTCATCATGTTGCTCGGCAACAAGGTGAGGAAAGCTTCATTTTTTTGCGCTACATAAAAAAGATCAGGAGGATAACTGGTCTCTAAGCACAATTTTAACACACTTTTATCACACTCAGACGAATATGTGATTGCTTAAAAGCCTGAAAATGTCTCCGCTGTGCAGTACATGCATGAACGCCAACTCTCACTTATTATTTACAACTGAAACGCAGCCAGCCTTAATTGTGTTTTTGTGTCTTCGTTGATTTATGTGTTTGACTTTGAGAAGAATTTCCCGGCGGGGAAAATAAAGTTACTTACAGAATCATGTTAATTTCTTCCCGCTCACCAAATGTTATTTGATCGTTGTGACTGGGACGCCCAGAACCTTCCACTGAAATGACTTATCGCTTGCCCCAAGCTTCCCTCGCATGAAACCATTTCCTCCACAATGCTGCTGGTGATGAAAAGAGAACACTAAATGTCTCACTGCAACCAGCAGTCGTTGCTGATATGTTTGTAAGCTCCCTCTGGTGGCTCAGGAGGACTCAGCCTTCTCCAGGGTCAGAGATGTCAAACAGCAGCAGCTCAGATCATTTGCTGTGAGAGCAGTGGGACCGCCGGCATCCGTCTGCACCAGCGCTGCTCTTCTGCTAGAGGAGGAGTTTCTGACATCTCATCAGTCTGAAGGAGCTCTGGCTCAGCAGTTGGCGGCAGATAAGAGGACGTGCGGGTTGACACAATGGTGCATCACTGTAGCTAATGGCGTGGTGAAACAGTGACCCTTCACCTCCTCTGCGATGACATGTTTGCTCTTCCTGTTGCTGTTTTACAGTCAGACATGGCCGCAGAGAGGGTGGTGAAGACGGAGGATGGAGAGAAGCTGGCCAAGGTAAAGTAAGATGTCTCCATGTGTGGTCATATCCTCAACAGCAGACGCTCCACTTACCCCTCTTATGTTTTTCCACCGTAGGAATATGGTGTACCTTTTATGGAGACCAGTGCAAAGACAGGAGTCAACGTGGAGCTGGCCTTTCTCGCTATTGCAAAGTAAGTCTTGAGGCTGCTCTGATAAATATTCAGTGGATGAAAGTGTAAAGTAAAAGGTGAAGCTCAGAGAATTTCCACCTGACTCTGCAGTTCTCATCGGCTCTACAGAGCGTTTCTTTTAGCTCTCATGGTGCAGCAATAGCAGTTATTTCAGCCATGGGTGATTAAAGAAAGGAATGATGAATGGAAAAACTTTTTTTTGGACAGCGAAGTGGAATAATGGCATAACCTTCCTAAATCAGTTTGTGTTTATGGCTTCTTGAACTGCCCTCATAGGGCCAAATTAAATAATGAATGCAGGTTTAATAGGGAGACTGAAAAAATGACCCTATAGTTCGTTTTTACAGGCAGCAAAATACGACCCATATTTACATCTTAGACTGTCCTCCAACGCCCTCTAGCAGACGTATATATATGCCCTATATATAATGAAAGACGCCGAAGCCCCATGTGAGAACAAAAGTAGACAATATGATTTAAATATCACTGAACTGTGCCTCTGAACCCTTCAAGAGGTTTATCTGCAGATGCTTATTTCGCCCATATGTCCCATTTTTCTTCCTGTAATTTTGCATATCAGCCCCATGCTGCACTTTACAATAATATTTTATGGAGGTATACCCTCCTCTGTGTCATCACGTCCTCCTGCACTAAGCGACGCTCATCAATAACTAGATAAAAATTATGTTTGGATGAACTTGCCTGGCCTGCACAGAGCCTTGACCTCAATCCCATCAAACACCCTCAGGATGTTGGATCGCTGGCTTTGAGTCAGATCTTATCGCCCGACCTTACTTTTAATGCTTTTTGTGGCTGAACGGGAGCAAATCTCTGCTGCCAGGTTCTAAAATCTGGTGAGGAGTCTTTAGAAACAGTGCAAGCTGTAATATTTCATGACTCAGTAATGGGTCATGTGTCTCTATTCTGAGCTCTCAGAGCAGTTTCTTGTCATTACAACACACCGAAAAGAAGCGACAGGTGGAAAGTCTGAAGAGTAGACCTTTCTTTCACCTCGCCACCCACCTAAATAACAGAAAACGACTAAGAATAAAGAAAATTAGCAGCAAAAAAAGAAAGGGAAACAAAACAAATACACTTGGGGACCATGCAGAGGAGTTATTTGCACTTTTCTCATTTCCAAAGTCGTTCACAAGTGATCCTGAAACAAAGATATTATGCTTCAGAGGGTACATCGTCTTTTAAATAGTCCTCCGCAGTGGGAAAATGAACGTTTCTATAAATTGTGCTAAAAGAGTGCTCCTTACTCTGCATGTAGCAGAAAAGCCAAGATGAAATTCTTTCCGAGTTTAGTTTGGGTCATGCTTCTGGAGTAGTTAACGCTGAGGTTCCACATAAATGGTTTGTATGTTAATCTGCTTCATGCAAACAGCAGGTGTCTCCTCCTCTCAGTATTTTTATACCTTTCTTTGACTCGATGCCTGCAAGTCATCGTCTGATTCCTGCAACCAACACACTCCAATGCTTTTTGGCTAACTCGTTGTTTGTTTCTGTTCACTTGTTTTAATGGGATTTTGCATGTTTGAGGCTCCCTGATGACGTCCTTGTGCACACACCTTTTTTATTGAAAGGCAGGAAATATGAAAAGACTGATATTAATTTTTAAAATGACTGGTTGTGCAGCATGTTCCCAGCGCTGTGGAAGAAAGTGATGTGGGTGATTTGCTATCTTCATGTGTATTTTAAGTGTAAGTTAGATGAAATGATTCATGCCAGAGGCTTTTTTGATTAAATCTCGGTACAGAAAGAAGTTTTTTTTCCCTCGCTCACTTGCTCTTTTTATTTCTCTTCCTTTCTCATTTTCTTGATTTGCTCACCCTGTCTGTGCTCCATCCCACACATCCACCCCCTCCGTGTCTAACTTCCTGCGTCTCTCTCCGTCAGGGAGCTGAAGCACAGAGCGACACAGCAGCAGAATGAGCCCAAGTTCCAGATACACGACTACATCGAGTCTCAGAAGCACAAGTCTGGCTGCTGCGGTCTCATGTAGCTGACGCTGATCACCAGGCAGAGAGAGACACAGAGAGAAAGAGAGGGAGGGAGGGAGGGAGGGAGTGGGGAGGAGGTAAAGGAAAAAGTCTGCTCTCTTATAAAAAGCCAATCCAAGCACCAAACATGGGAAGCGGACGACTACATCTTCTCCTCCAAGCTTTTAGCTTGAGTGGAAAGTGAATCTGGATTGGCCGCCATCCCTTATCTGAAATGTGAATTTAAATCTCTTTTATGTCAGAACTGTTTGAAATGTAGAAATGTTTGTGGTCTTTGTGGTGACAGTTGTATCAAACAACAAGTCAGGAGTTACAATCTGAAATGCTATATCCATCTGCAGGGAAACAAGTAAACATCATTCTGTTCTACAGAAAACTCAAAATTCGTCTTTTTGGATTAAAGAAAATATGTATATATATGTATGGCACCTTTGGGATTCATGTAGTTCCGAGGAGATTTTTTATTATTTGGGTGGAGGGGTGTCTGCGCAGGGTAACTTCAACTTAAATTTTTGTTTGAACTGGCCTCAGAGTCTTGTCTATTTCTTCAGAGTTTGAGAAAGCTGAGACAATTTGGCTGAACCAAACTTTCAAATGCAAGCAGACAAATACACGAAAAATGAATTCAAATTAGCCAGAAGTGACCATATACGAAAGAGAACTAACGCAAAAACATGTTTCTAGGATGGTGAAGGCATGGCTCATCCTTCTGTGCCTCTTACTGGTTACTACTTGTTGCCTTCGTTGGTTGGGTTGGTCAGGTTTAGGCACAAGGAGCGAGACTGGTTTGGATTGGGGAAAGAATATCAGGGAAAGCCAGTTAGAGGGAGAGCAGGACAGGTCATGCATTCTCCATCCTAGGAAAAAATATGACCACCATCAAAGCTATTTTAGCTGGGATGCTTATATTGCCAAGCAAACCCTGAAGCATACCGTGCTTTAGCATCTATTTTACTCTAAATGGGACCATCATTTACAAAGTGAACATCATATTGTATTAAAGAAGACTTGAAACTAGTGATTGAGACCAAAAACTCATTGAGAAAATGTTTGTTTAGGTAAAAAAAAGAAAAGAAAAGTGAGAAGTAGGATCATTTTGTTATAGTTTTCTATATGACAGGGCTTCTTTTTGCAGCTAGTGGAGTCGCCCCCTGCTGGTCATTAGAAAGAATACAGGTTTAAAAAAAATAATTTTTAGACTCCTTGGTCTGGTGGCAGCAGCGACATACTGAAAGCAAATGTTGGCCATATTTTCAGAACTGTTGCCTTTTCATCCTGCAGTTTACAGGCTCAAATAACTTGATAAATGGCGGTTTTTATACAAACAATCAACATGGCTGTTGGTGTGGATATAGCATTTTACCCTGCAGCTCTGAGTTTGTTTCCATCCCTGTTTTACCAGGCTGTGAACTGAACCCCTCTTGGCCTTACAGTCTTCATCGTTATTCTCTGATAAATCAGTGTGTTTGAGAAGTGGACTTCAGTCTCACAGTCAGATTGTAGCTAAATGATCTCGTCTGTTCACATCTGTACTGCTGTTAGATAGAATAAAGCCAACTTTTTGAGGGCGCTCGCCCGCTGTGTGTCTGTCTGTACATTCAATTCAGGGCCAGTGAAACTTCATTCAAAGTACTGTACATGTAAATGTGCTGCAGGATCATCCCGCTGTTGCATCAGGCTTCATACAAAGAGATTATTATCCTTTTTTTTTCACGCCTTTGGTTTGAGATTCCTCCGCATGCTATTTGCCTTTTACTATCCACACACACGCAGAAATGCTCACTCCCAAACACTGTTGTGTCTCCTTTAATGATGGATGTTGTTGTCTACACTGTACCGAAGCTGTATTTGTTCGCCGCATCGTGTAACTTGTTTCTTTGTACAATGTTCATTATGAATGTTTGCTTGTCCAACTTGCTCAATGTCACATTTGTCCCTCTTCGGAGGCGTCACGGTGATCACAAAGTGCCATGAAAAAGTGCTTTGTTATCATATTATATATAAAAAAGTATATTTTGTAATGTAAGTGGTGTTTTATTGAGGTCCGTCTCGTCTGTTTGTCTTGTGTGTGTGTGTGTGTGTGTGTGTGAGTGGCTTTTGGAGGGGAGGGAGTCACAGGATGTGCTGAGGTTAATGAGCCACTGTGTGGCAGCAGTTACCCTGTTTATTCTCTAGTATGTTGCACTAAAATCTGCGTTTTATTATTAGACAGGCTCCACACATGTTGATTCTGTATTTTGGAGTCGATTTTATGACAATATAGAGGTGCACCGATCTTTACCAGCTGTTTTTGTTAATATTGTGGTTGCATTACTGTGTTAAATGAAGTATATACATGCAGCACTTTCACAATTCAGTGTACACCTGAATGCAGCTCGCCCACTCTCTCACTCACATCCATGAGTCACACTGCAGACACATTAAGCAATCTTTCCATCCTTTGGAAGACTTCCCATTAACTAAACTAGCAGCTGCCCCTAACCCTGCTGCAGTTATCAGTGCTGATGCTGCGGCAGGTTGGAGGAGTGTCGAGAGATGTGCTCTCTGTGCTCTTATCAGGTCTTGAAGCATTCTCATCTGAAAAGTCAAATCCTCCCAAAGGTTTTAGTTCAGCAGCTTCCTGCTGGGGCTCTATTTTTACAGGCGCGTCACTCATATCTCTGAATGTCCACAGGGGCTCCGGGTTGACTGGCTTCAAAACACTGGGGAGTTTACAAATGATTCTGATCATTATTGTTACATTCATCTCTTTTTTTCTTCACATTTCAGCATTAACGGCTTCTATATTATGTCTGGCAGCTCACACCCTTATAATGATAGTTTTATACTCTAATACTGAGGTTAATTCTGTGTTGTGGCAGACTTTGCGCCACAGGGGAAAATGATACAAATCAAATGTGTAATAAGGTCACAACATAATCACTGGGGAACATCACAAGAGTGAGTCACTGAAATTACTGTCCCTGTGGCCAAATTATACAGCTAGATACTCTACTCTTACTAGGAAAACCCTGTGTAGTTTCTGCTATTCCTCGTATTCTTTAATAGCAGGAAAGACAGAGAATAAACACATTATGTATTAGATAACTGCCTGCGCTAAATGAAAACATTATAGGAGATGCACAGAATTGTAATTGGCAAGTGTGAACGTGCCAGAAAAGAGGATGTGTTCAGAGCAGTTAGTAAAAGTATGTGGTGTGGTAAAATGTGCTACATGATGCTCACAGAGGAGAAAGACAGACAAAAGCAGAGGTGTGGACTCAAGTCACATCACTAGGACGAGAGTCAGAATCAAGTCATAAATGATCATTTTAGACTCAACCACAAAAAACTTGCAACTTAATTTGGACATAAATAATAAAATAGTAATGAATATTATTTTAAAAAGTGTGCCGCAAATCAATGTATTTCCTTGAAACAACATTTTAAAAGCATATCTGACTTTTACAACCTGAATGTATTGTTACTCTGTTGTTACAATTGCATTATATTTGCTGAATAGCATGTTGGTCGTGACTTGATTAGGACCCGAAACTCAAAGTTCAGGGCTTCACTCGACTTTTGATTCAGGCCTGGACTCTCTTGACTTGTTTGTCTTGATTTGTGATTTGAGTGCAAAGACTTGAGACTTTTTGAGACTTTTTTGTGACTTGCAAAACAATGACTTGGTCCC
>CAFUXE010000807.1:269874-293702 GCA_903364295.1 Serranus cabrilla | reverse complement strand
ACACACACACACACACACAGTGTCTTGATCCTCTTCTCACCCCCCTGGGCTGCAGTCCCTGTAGCTCATGGCTGAGGAAAAGCAGCAGCCCAATGCCTGCGAGCCAAGCAGGATTTATAACTTAAATGTAACACTGGTTGAACTGCACGTCCTTCCAGCAACAGACACTGACTCGTGAGAGTAAACACTGTCTCCAGCTGCGTTTGTTGGTTTGCTTATCATTGAAGCCATTGTGACAGAGCCAGGTATTGTTCGGCTCTGTTTGGGTAAAGGAGTGCGTGTCATTGTGTTTGTCTGGTCAGATATACTCCATGATTCATTCTAACTTGCAGCACACGGTCGCTTGACATTTGCTCACTCAGGACGTTTGGGCATGTGCTGCATTTGTGTTTGTTCTGCGTGGGTGTTTTCATGTTAATGTATGTGCATATGTGTGTTTCTGTGCTTGCTCGTGCGCGTGAGAACGTTTGGGAGTCACCCTTCCCTCCGCTGCTCTTTGTTTATCATCAGGGCTGCGCACTTCACTGGAAATGGAGGGTGTCATGGGCTTCATTGTGTCTCAACTTGAAGATTTGTGTACTTTGTAAGCAACTCGTTTCCCTGAAGCTATTTGTTAGAAAGTAGAGGTGCATCTCAAGAGCATTATGTATGAACTGGGTGATAAAGTATACAGATGAAGTCGCCCCTCTAACATTGAAATATCAGTCACAGTAACTGAATCAGTCACTAGGACTCCAGTTTGTATTTTGGGCGTGAATCTTAGAGTGACTCATGACACAATGCTATCACAAACTGTGGCCCAAGATAACCAGAGTATCACCCGTGTTTATGCAAGACAGTCACGCACAAGTGCTCACAATATCTGTTTCCCAGCGAGGTGAGGAGAAGATAGAAAACGATGACGACACATTACTATCGTTACTAGAACAGTTTGTATTGAAGTACACAGAACATTTGCCTTCATGTGAGTGTTTTTAGGGGCAGTGTTTGGACTCTCTGTTAGTGTGGAGTGATGACAGGAAATAAGGCGAGACAGAAGAGTTGGGAGGTCCAAGACATTCAGATACATTGAGATTACATAATATAAGATTCCCTTATTCGTCCTACAATGGGGAAATTCCACCTCTGCATTTAACCCATCTTTTACACACCTGAACACACGACATGCTAGGAGCAGTGGGCAGCACTGGGCCCAGGGAGCGGCCAGGGGTTCGACAAATAAATGTCAGACAGTCATAATCTGGCAAAAGGCTAAACAGCCAAAAGGCAAAAGAGTAAAGTCCTGAGCAGAAGAAGGAGAACATTACACCGCTCTATTGATGAGGGCAGAACAAGTAATCAATGATATGTTGTCTTTGCAAATCCTACCACTCTCAGTGAAACCTTTCAATGACGTCAGTCCAAACAACAGCACCACTGTCCCGTCCCAGCCAAGACCACTGTGGCCCAGGTCAGAGGTGGAACCTGAACCCAGTGTGTGTGTGACTGTGTGTTTGTGGGTGGGTGGGTGGGTGGTGGGGTTGCTGGTGATTGGGTCCCATGGGATACTGGACTGGAGACTCCACAATGCCACATTCCAGTTCCCACTCCATTCTGCTGAAGGTTCACCACCCCGGCCGGACAATGAGCCGGAGGGCCGCGCCCTGCCGGGGGTGGAGGGGGAAATGACTGGCTGCTCGCCCTGAAATAGACTCACCCCCTGCTGTACGCCACCTCCCTTCCCACCACACGAGACACAGATGTCATACAGTCAAGACCGAAGAAATTAAGGGTGATCATATCTATGCTGAATGGGGAAAAGCTGAGGAAATGTCGGAAAAATCTATCCCAATATACAAATTAGCAAACGTTAGCATGCTAACACGTTAAGTAAGATGGTGAGCATGGTAAACATACCAGCATGCTAACATGCTGATCTTATGAGTTAGCTTACATCACTGCTTTTCCTAAGTTCAGCCTCAAGGAGCTGCTAGCATGGCTGTAGAGTCTTTAGCTGTGTTTGATATGAACTCCGAAAACATCCGAAAAATCAGGTCTTTGGTCTTGGCCCAAAGTTGCTCTTTCATGTAGCACACAGCAGGAGATTGTCCAGTTCAGAATCAATCTCACTTATGGGGAAAACTGTTTAGTTTAGGCAGGGGGTGGCACCTGGGCAGAGCGTGCAGGAAACGAGAGATGAGACAAGTTGTTGGTTGGTAAAACTTACCAAAATAAGACATTCCTTTTGGTAAGGTTATTCATATTTGGGTTGTTGTCTTATCATTATTCCGGTTTTCAGTGGTCACGTAATAGAAACGTCATCAACACGACCTCTCGCTCATGGTGAATTCTCCAAACACGTACCTACTCTTCTAACACATCAAGAGGCTCAATCCGACAGTTTGTCCGTTTAATGTCCGGTGCAGCTGATTCAGACATTTGTTTTCTCATACAGCGCCTCCGGGAAATGTCAGGATAAGTTTAAGGTTGCAGCGCAAAGTGTGAAAGGTGCTTAAGTCCTGTCTTTATTTCTGTGGATAACACAAAAAACAAGCATGACCAGCTACAAAGACACATTTTACACTCACTGCGGAAAATAACCCAAAGAGAATCCATCACACAGGAACAGATTTTCCCACTAACAGAAGCCTCAATAATGCAACACAGCTACGAGGCAGGTTTTGATTAAAGGCCATGACTTTTTCTTAAGTGGTACTGTAGTGCTCTATCTCCTGTCCCTGCCACAGCCTTTACTTTCATTATTGCCTGCCACCTACGCCTTCCACTAACAGCTATTCAATAAGTGGCTGAGGGTGTGGAGAAACATTAAGGGGAAGTGTAGAAAGTCTCTAACGTAAGTCGAAGCATACATACAAAAGCTTTTCCTTTGTCATTCTTCAATAACAAGAGTGTAACATTAGACACTAAATGACTTTATTTTGTTGGTCCCCGTCTGAAAAGCTCACGCAGCAGCTCGGGCTGGGCAATGAACCACTTTAACATTTGCTTGTGAGCCACAGGGGAAATTATAATGCTAAGTGTTACCATCATGTTGTCACTTCTGCTTGACTGTAACAACTTTTCTCTGATATCTATATCATCTGTCTTCCCCTCTTTCTCTAAATGCATTTTCTCATTGTAGTGCAGTGTGTGTGAAACTTGTGTTAGAGGTTGTGTGATGCTGGTTTCAGGTCTGCAGGGGCGGAGGGTCAGGGACAGGAAGACTGGCTGAGGAGATAAAACTTGTTGACTGTGATAGGGCAAAAAAAAAGTGACCGCCGTGTGGCCGAAGTAAAGATGAAGACCCTTGAGGAAAAGCAGACCCCGCTTGCTTTATTTTTAAAGATGGGGAGGACTTTCTGGTAATCAAGACCACTCCGTTTGGTTTATCAGGGCCTGTGCCCCCGCTGTGATGACTGACATTACTTTTCTATCTCCAGGCCGTCCCCCTAAAGAGTCTATTGTAATGGGAACCCTCAGCAGAACCTTTTCTTTGGTGTCTTTTGTAGAGCCAGTTTGTCCCATCCTCAAATGGAAAGGGGGGACAGTTGGGTGCTTTGTTCCCCCCTCTGCCTGCCTCGCAGCTGGTTCAATGGTCCGGCTTGAAATCCAACACCCCCGTCCTGCCTGAGAGAGTGGTGCGCTCCGTACACTCAAGAGCACAAAACTTGTGCTGTGGTGGTTTAAAAGGGAACCAGGGTTACATTAAACATTTATTAAGTCTGGCCTTGAGGCTGTTAATCTCCGTCAAAAACCACACATGACAATCACAAAGACCGGGCAGGCCAATGATTTGTCATGTCACTGAGTAACCACGGTTCCTGGCGGCGTGTCACTTTAGCGGTTATTCTTTACGCTGATCAAAGAGGCCGAAGTCACGGGGGAGCTGCCGGCTTTTATTAGAGAGAAATGGGGGAAGAAGTAAGCAGCAGAATGAGAGAGAGCGATACATAAAGATGAAACAACTTCAGAATCTGCATTCGCAGAGCAGCTGAGTGTGACAAGTTTCAGTTGATGATTTGCAGGACTCGCGAGTTTACCGGACGCTGGAGGGACGTCAGTGAGGTGTTTACGTAATTATAGGAAATTTCAGCATGTGACCCTTTACTTCTTCTTTTTCCTGTGTATGTAATACACAAAAACAGTACTTGAGTCAGAGACGGAGAGCAGTGCAGGAAGCCTGCAGTAATAGATGTCCTACATGTTTTTACGGCCTGCAGTTACACATCAGTCCGCTGGCTAAACATGGGGGAAAATATGAAGTAACTGGCAGGTTGAGTGGCAGAGCTGCAGCCTCTGGCATCACACACACACACACACACACACTGCTTCACACACAGACAGACTGCTCCCTCCATGCCAGAGCCGCTGGCAGCCACAGCGCTCCTCTGTCGAACAGAATCAGCAGGAGAGCCTGACAGATGCAGATCTTCAGTGGCTGAGTCAGACGGTGATAAACATGATGGATGGTTATCATGAAGGTAGTTGGCTGCAGTTTAATATTCCCTCAGAGGGTTAAGATGATGCAAATTAATCAATCTGGCTTGTCAGACAGTCACCTGTGGGTACCTTGAAGGCAGGAACAAGGACTCTCTGCTCTTTTGTGCAGAAATATGCATGTAAATGCTGACATTTGATACTTTTTTTTAACACGTTAGCAGCGTGGCTCTAAGGGGGGAAGACACTGAAATATCTCAACAGCTGTTGGATGGATTGCTATGAAATTCAGTATGAATATTCATGCTCCTCAGAGGATGAATCCCGACTATTTTTGATCCCCTAACTTTAACTTTAGTGTTATGATTATGATTATTTGATCATAACAACATGCATTTTTTAAACTTTTTTTGCAGCACATTTTATTATTTTCAAACATATGACCCACTGTGACATAACAAATCAGTCTCGAGTCATGACATAACTAGTACCCAAACTTCCCTAATGTCCGAACCTCCCCACCACAAGTGTTGCACATAAGAAGTCAAAGTTTTCCAACGAAAAAAACACAAGTCTCACAGACAGAGCTTAACAAAAGGACAAGATGGCAGCCACCGGTGATCCTGAATGTGGGCCCTTTTATACTGCAACACACCACCTCTGATTGGCTCAGCAGGTGGAAATCAGCTCCACAGGTGAATCCAATCAGGTCGTTTACACCTGGAAGAAACAGAAAGGAGGGAGGAGAGGCAGAACCACACACACACAACACAAGAATGTTATATAATAGATCATATAATATGCATGCATTTAAATAAATAGTACTACTAATAATAATGATAATATTTAGTCCAAAATAAATAAGATCAACTATGTTGTAATGTTGTGCTTCCACAACATACTGATAGCAACAATGTCAAGATATTAGGAGCAATAGAAATTAAATCATTAGCAAATACCTAAAAAATCTCATCTCTTGTTACTTGACCCATCAGGTTTGTCTTTACTTCATGTCAACATAAAAAAAAAAAAAAATCTCTTGCATGATAAAAAAGTCCTTTTCAACTGACCATAAAAATTCCTGAAACATCTGTGACCTTTGGTTGCACAAAAAGCTGTTTTCAAAGCTGCAATTTGCGTTTTAAATCTTCACTGTTGCATTCCAGGGAGCAAAGGATTTTCCAAAAATTGTTTTATATATAGGATTTTGGAACGGAGTGCCTCATTCCCGAATCAAGAGAGCAATAACAGCTTGTTCCTCTTTGTGCTTAGTGGAGGTGCTGCAGCTCGGTCAGAGGCATGTAAGTCGACCTCTGCTTTGGCATCTTATCTGTTGATTATCGCAGTTTCCTGAGGAAAAGCAGAAACAAGTCTAAAACAGGGTTACATCAACCTCTGTAAACTCTCCCAAACACTGAGAGGAACTGTGTGCCGGAGCAGCAGATGCAGTGAGATTTGTGAGACTCAGAAGTGCGTTTTGAGAATATTAACGTGGGCCCTGTTTTTGTTTGGAGTGATTGGTATTCAAAGCAATCGCTTATTTGTAGTCGCCAAATCCTTCTGAAGTCTGTGCAGCGGAGATAGAAACTACACTCACACCTCAGCTGCCTGAAGGAGCGTGTATCTTAAAGGAATAAGAGGCTTAACGGCAGGAGGCCTCCGAGTGAAGTAGCTACAATAAACGTTTGTCTCAGTGGAAACAAATATGATGCAATTCTACTTTCTACATGACAAGAATATGTTTCCCTTTATGCAAACTCTCCAGTGTTTCTCAACTCCGTACACACCCCAGTCAGCATTCATTAACAGCAGCCACTGTGAATATTTAAACCTGACTCAGCTGATGGTCAGTTCATAAAGCTACCAGACATGATGTGCAAGTTTTAGGGCCGGGAATCAAAGCACAACTCATGATACATCGTCCAAGAAAACAATGCTACATGGACTGTGAGACAAGTCATTCAGTATGAGTGACAATCTGTGTAGCTGAAGAGAAAAACAAACCTTAAATAGCTTGATATGATTTCAGAGTGGAGACTCATGATGAGATAAGTGAGATAAAACTGTTCACGGCAGCACTTACACATGGTGTTATTCAAAATGTATCTCTCAATGTTAATGCGGAAACCAGTCTGAAAACAGTACAGTTCAAGATGTGAAATGCCTGCAGTGAACGAAGGATGCAACTTAATGGCATTTAGCTACATTAAGAATATTTTCACTGCTTTAATTTGCCGTCAGACAGCGTTTTGCAAAGGCTGAGACTCTATTGACAAAAACAGTAATTTTACCTTGCAGAATGCGGGAGTTGCTGATCTACCGCTGCAGCTATCGTTTCTTTTGTTTGTGTTATTGTGTGACTTTATTGAATCCAAACTAACACTTTAAAACACCAAAGTCGCACAGTTACACAAACAAACTCAACAATCGAGGCAAAGGTAGACCAACAACTCCTGTATTATGTGAGGTAAAATCACTGTTTTTGTCAAAGGAGTCTGGTGGCTTTGAAGACTTGGATGATAAAAGCAATACTAGTCTAATGTCTCTGCATAGAACCTGAAGCCAGTTAGCTTAGCTTAGCATGAAGTCCGTGTCAGATTTGCTTCGTGGTCATGGTAACCAGCAGTTCACAGCGGCTCATTTTTATGTGTGTGTGTGTGTGTGTGTGTGCATGTATATTTTTCTGCATATGTTTGGGTGTGTTTTGTATTTTAATTTCTCTTTCATGTCAGGAAGTTGAGCCAGAGCAGAGGGAAGCATATTGAGGGAAGATGTGTCAACAGTTCCTGTTCAACACTTCCCTCCTCAAAGGAAAGTTTGTGTCACTGAGAGAGTGTTGAATCTTGAAACACTGTTTTTTTCTGGGCCGAGAGGAACATTTAACACAATAGAAAACTGTGTGACTTTCATCTTAAAATGAGAGAGTCAGAAATATTGACAATGACCATGATTTGTAGTATTTGAGCATGCCAAACTAGATTTCCTGCCACACTGAGTGTGACTCCTATTTTTTCTTGATGGTCACACAAACCTTTTATCATTATGTGGAGATCAACACGCCCTCAAACCTTAATGCCGTTTTAAGAATCGCAGTTTGGTAAGATTAAGGCAACAAAACTCCTTTGTTAGGTTTAGGAAAATAATTTGGTCTGGGTTCAAATACGTTTGTTACTTAACTTCCATAAATAAGTATGTGATGCAGGTATGTATGTGTATGTGAAGTCGTTATCAATAAGCTTAAATATGAGTCAGAATAAGCTGTTTGTACAAAAAACTGTGGAGTCGTACATGCGGGTGCTTTAGGGTCTCGGAAGTACTCTATACTTGTACTTCCAAGAGGAAGTATACAACTGTTCCTGATTTAAGCCGAGCTCAGGCAGAAGCTGACTCGGTCTGAAACAAATATATAGTCGTACTCGCTGTGTAAATCAGGGAACACAGATTCTGGTGTCCTTTAACAGCAGATAAGGCCGTTCAGTAGGAGAGTATGTGGAGGAGTTTTACGATATCAGAACGTCCCCTGAATGTTCTGTGCTTGTATCTTTGCAGCAGATCTTGCAACTGACAGCTGTAACGTTAAACAGAACTAATAGTGTATTTGTTGTTATCAAGTCATACGAAACAGAAACACACACATTTGACAAGTAGTGGGTCCCTGGTTCTCCGTCCTGGCTTGTGTACATTCAGCAGATTCCACAGATTTCAGACCCTCGTGGAGATTCTTCAGCCCTCCGCTCCTCTCCGACACAAACCCTCCTCTGTTGTCCCTGCCAGAGCCTCGCTCTCCCTGCACAGGGACGCCTAACGTCAGCCAGAGCAAGTGAGTGAGTGTCAAAGAGTCCCATGCCAAGGCTGCAGTGTGTGTGTTGATGGCACTCAGTGTTTCATCTGCTTTCGGGGGTCCAACACTAGGGACATGAAGCGAGTAATTATAAGTCGTACTTTATTTCAGGGAGCAACAGCTCCAGAAGTTCTTGCGTGAATCTTGTTCTTTGCTTCAGTGTTTTACTCTGCCAGAACGTTCTGTCAGCTAATTTCAGGCTTTCAGAGGACGGACTATCAGTAATAAGAAGGAACATTAAGCTAAACTAACTGTTAGCTGAAAGAAAAGACAGTCCGTTCTTTGGATTGTATCTTTTACTGCTAAAGGACTCCTAAAGGAAGCTGGTTTCACTTTAAGTTTTGGAGTAACACATGAGAAAGTAAAGGGCGTGCAATCAAAGACAATCACTTTTGTGTAATCAGTTATAATCATGATGAAAGTGTGACTGTAGGGCTCTTATCAGGAGCACATCTGATCAGCGGGATGAACGCTCTGAACGCTCTCCAGCTGCTCAGACAGCTCTTGACAAAGATGAACAATCAGCATGATGATGTGAACACACTGCCATCACATGTAACATATTACAGTGTATCTGAGCATGTAAGTAGTAAAGTAATACTTCCATATTTTTAGTTTCCTGCTGAGAGTTGGATACCCGTCATATCTGCCCATTGAATATGAAGCTACAGCCAGTAGCTGATTAGCTTAGCTTAGCACAAAGACTGGGAACAACCAGCCCTGTTCTGTCCCATAAATTGTATAAAAGAAGTGAAAGTTGCCCCTGTGACATCACCCACTGGTTTGTGAACTATTGTTTTAACATAAAATAATGCTAGCTAGCTAGTTTGGTTACCTATGTGCTTCTATAATTCACATTAACTGTGATATTATTATGCTATTTTTGGTTAGTGAAAAACAGGCTTATAACAAATAGCCAACAAACAACAGCCAACTCTTTAGACTTTTAGTTCAACCAAATGCTGGAGAAAACATTACTAAGTGACCAAAATGTTACAATAAACTTTCAGTTACTTGAATACACACTGTGAGGAAAACACATACAACACCCAGACACAAGTTCCCGGCTGATTGACAGGTTGTGGTAGTGATCATAAGATAGCCACGCCCTAAATCCTACACTGTTTTATTGTCTATTTACTCTAAATGGGACCATCATTTATAAATTCAACATTATTCTGTATTGAAGAAGGAAAACACATTCTGAAAATGTTTACTGAGGTGATAAATCAAGCGAGAAGTAGGGTTATTTTCTCATAGACCTCTATACAGTCCAACTTATTTTTCCCCCTGTTGGCCATTAGAAAGAAAACAAGCTTTCTACTGAACCACAGGGGGTGAGGTGTGGACAGGACACTGTTGGTGCATCATGTGATTTCTAGAAAGTTCCCAGTTTGAAAGTTTTTCCAGGTGCTTTACTGGGAGAAAAGTTCGTTCTTGGGAGAAGTGGAAGTCGTGTCAGCTTAGAAACAATTGTCTTGCATAATACAGAGAAGTGACAATCAGTCACTGCTGTGCCAAGTTGAGAGAAAATGTTGAGTCAGTTATTATAATAATGTCCACAGTTCATTATTGTCCACTGATGTTCTGAAGTGGCTTTAATCAATCAGCCTGTATGTAGAAAGTGAGTCAGACTTATTTATAGAGGGGGTTCATTGTCTTCAGTTGACAGAGGGCGGGAGCACACAGCCGCTCTGATGTCGAGGGAGTGTCAGGTCAGATTTGGTCACTCTGACAAAGATTACCCTGACCAGCTCTGTCGCTCCTGTGCTTCACTGTATGTTGACGTCTTTGATGACACAGCCATTAAAGCCCCTTTTCTAAATAAAGAACCTTCTTCTGCTACACAGCGGAAGGGAGGCTCTGGGGTTGAGCTAGAGTTTTTTCCTGGATGACAATATGGCTCTAACTCTTCCTGCCATCCCCGAGCGGGTCTGGACGGGACAGGGCGAGGGGAGGCGGTCAGAGGTCAACACCCAGCTTCCATTGTCCTCCTCGGAGCCTGGAGCGAGCGGGGCTGTGGACCACACCGGAACCAGTCCCTTCCTCAAGGCCAGAGCAGCGCCAACACCCCCATCCCCCCTCCCCAAAAGTCTCCAGAAAGCCTTCCCAGCAGACTTCCAATCACATGCCTCCTAGACCCTCTTCCTTCCTGGCGAGCACGTGGAGTCGAGCAGCAACTTCAGTTTACACATGATTGTTAAAAACGCACCACACATACAACACATCAGCATGCAGCAGCCACCTGTATGTTCAACCTCGGCTTTATATTCATGGTTAACGACTCGATGGAGCTGTCCGTGATCTTTGTGCCTCTCGTTCTTCCTGAGCCCCTGGAGGAGGTATTTTTAAACACTAATGTTCTGATCTGTAGACGTCACGTAACAGTGTGTTAACAAACTGTTTCTCTGCTCTGGTCTCTTCCAGGAGGTGCTGTGCACTGAACTGCGGCCACGTCTCTGTGTGATCCAGAGGGGGCCCAACGGATATGGCTTCAACCTGCACAGCGAGCGGGCGCGGCCGGGCCAGTACATCAGAGCTGTGGATGAAGACTCTCCAGCAGAGAGTGCAGGCCTGCTGCCCAAAGACAGGATAGTGCAGGTACAGTCACTAAGACCATACGGGGCGGTAACCCAATGTAAGAGAGTAAACAAGCTTTGTGCCTCATACCAAAGAGGGACATTCAGGAAAATTATTATTGTGCTGGTGAGGTGATTTTCTACTTTAGAAACTGCTTGAACAGGAAGTGTAGGGAAATTTACTTTCAGTTTAACAGTTACAGAGTCCTGTTTATGAGAACAATATCCAGCCTGATTAGTCTGCCATGCCTCTGCTCTCAGCAGCCTGGAGTGATTTTTTCAGCTGGATAAAAATAGAGAAGAATGGTTCTGGCCTCACCTGCACTATGACTTAAAAGACAAAAAGCTTGTTCGCTGTCTATGACAAGGAAACAGATAACAGATATTCTATTCATGTCAGGGTTTTTATAGCCGCTTTTCGCTATTTGATTATCGGGATAGCAATGCAAAAGTTTGAAAAAAAATTTTTTTTTTAAATGTGGTTAACGTAACTTTTGTCTCTTTTTTGGCAAATGAAAAAAACAGAAAATTCAGGTGTAGGGAGGTAGAGAGAGTCTAAACATAACTGTATAAAAGTGTACAAAAAGAACAATTATACCTAATGGATAGTGAAAAGGCAACCAGACGAGATGATAAACAACAATGCACATTCAACATTAATATCATATCAGTACTGAAAAAGTCAGTACAGGTACTGGCGAGACCTATGGAGGGAACCTCGTAAATGCATCTTTCAAAATAAAATGAAAATATTAAGATGTAATAGTAACAAAGTACAAGTTTGAGAGAAAACTACACAAAAAGCTCTATTTTCAAACAGAAAAGCAGGAGTAGAATGTAACTAAGTACATTTACTCAAGTACAGTGCAGTATAAGTGGTTTACTTTAGTGAAGGATCTGAATACTCCCTCCTTTACTGTGGAAGATTAATCTAAATTATAGACATTCAGTCAAATAAACACTCCCCTGTAGAGTGTAAGTCAGACGGGTCTCGTGGTCCTCAGAAGTGGTCAGCTCTCTCCTCAAAGTTAACAGTGTGTTCAGAGGAATGTGAGGTGAATTAACAGCCGCTGTGTGGGGTCTTAAATCCCCCAGAGGACTGCGGTGTAACTGTCACTGAGCAGCCTCACACGGGAATAATCAGCTTCTTAACTGGTCTGTGGTCCGCGCTGCACACCTCCTTTTTCAGAGTGTAAACAAAAACTAAAATTACAAAGTGAATCACAGCATTCTCCAGATCACAAGTAGGACTGAAACTCAAAATGAACTTTGTATCACAGAGTTATGATGATAAGCAGTGAGTGTGTCATTACCATGTTTGTTAAAAGTTATGAAAAAAAGTCATTATAATACAGTTATACTCAACAAAATTATGCATTTTAAACCAGCCCGAGCACACAACTATTGATGATGAGTGATCAGAATCATAAAATACTAATACATTTAGTTTCGCTACAGTTTTGCTTGGTTTCGCTCCAACCAAGAATAGAAAAAAGTTTTTATCTTATTGAAAATTAGCTAAATATAAAAACTTTTAAGAAACGACTTAAGGAAATATACAAACCAAAGACCTAAGAAAGAAAAAAAACATTTAAAAAAAGACTGAATTTATTATTAAATATATTATACAGAAAAAACCTATTAATGCTCAAGAAAGCAGGTGACAATAAATCATAATAAATTAAGGTGTGAGGTGTAAATGTGCATTAACATGATTAAAAGTCCATGTTCAGTTTACAGAGTGTCTGACTTCTCCAGCAGAATCAACACAACGACCATGTGGGACTCATTCAGTGTAATATGTTATCCTAACACATGGTTCAATCAGAGTGGCGGCATGTCCACTGATGTGGACTTTCATACACGCCTCCCTTCACTCCCTGAGTGCATGACTACAAATACTAGAGTGAAATGAAAGGGACGGATCAGAGGAGAAGGAGGACAGAAAGCGGACGGGGGGATTAAAGCAGTGATCTGGGGTCTGTGTGAGAGTCTAGCGAGTGGTTTCCAGTCCCCCAGAGGGCCCCAGACAGCCACACCACCCACTGAGGAGCGGAGCTTTGTGGGGAGCGGACAGCCATTGTTACTGCTGTTACTGGCCAAGCAGCTATTGTCCAGCTTCCTCTGTGGGACTGGCTTAGACATGCAGGTCCACCCTATGACCTAAACACACACACACACACACACACACACACCCTTCGAGACATTTCTCACATGCTTTCCCATGGTGATTTTATCCCAGAACACTCAGCTGGTGTGGGAGTGAGCCACCTGACATGTTGAGTTACTGTGCGCCACAGAGTTGAAGTGTCACTCTGCCATGTACCACAGAACATGTAAACAAAGTGTTAACACATGATTTAAAGGACATATTATAACAAAAAGGTAGTTTTTGCAGTTGACAGGGTTCAGCGAAAGCTGTTTGAACACATACTGAAATGCAGTTCTCGCTGTTTTTTAAGCCATTTAAAGGCCGTCTGTTCTCTGACACCGTTAAAATAAGGAAAATACGCATTTTTATGTGTTCATTAGTTAGTGAGAGAAGTCATCTGTTGACCATTTAGTCTGGAAATTACCAAGCATAATCAGAACATGCAATCACAGTTGGTAAAACAATATACATTGGTTGCTAAGGAATACTGAAAACTTAATTTCCCGCAATTGCTTTTATTGTAATAAAAAAAATGGTGTGCAAACTCTGTTCTGAGCACATTTTGTTTTGTAAGTTAGTCGTTGAAAGAATGTGTGTGTGCATGCGTACGTGCGTGGACACACAGGATTTCCTGCCCCGGAGCCTCTGGCAGACAAAGTGATAATATTGAAAAAGAAATCCTTGACAGTGATAAAAACAGTTTGTTCACTTTTCTGTGGGAACAAAGACAAGACAGACCCACCAAAACATTTTTAGATGGTTTGATATTCAATAAACGCTCTTTAAGCCGCTCTGCTAATGTACATTTCTTCTCAGGTGAACGGTCTGCCAGTAGAAGGGAAGACACATTCAGAGGTCGTGGCCACCATTAAAGCCGGCGGGAGGGAGGCACGTTTGCTGGTGGTGGACCCCGACACAGACGCCTTCTTCAAGAAGTGCCGAGTGACCCCCACCACGGACCACCTCACCGGTGAGAGGACACACACACATACAACAAACTCACCATCACAACTAGTCCCTGACAAAGACGGAGTGAACGACTGCAATTAGCTCGTAATGTTTCAGTCCAGGTTCATTGTCAGCGGTGATTACAGACAAGTCGTAGACACTCGAGTCTCCGCCCACTCCCGTCCTCCTGTCAACTCCAACAGATTAAAAGTCTGTCACACAGTCGGCTCTCCACTCCTCCTTTAATTCTTTCTATCTGTCTTTGTCTCGCCCCATCCTGCATGGCTCTTTTCCATTTCTCTCTGTCTTTGCCAAGAAACGTAGACAGAGACAGAGACACTGAGACACTTCCTGCCCNNNCCCCCCCACCTCATGTTGCCCCGAGGAGAAAGTTAATCTTTTAGACATAAATAGATCAGATCAGAGAGATCAGAGTGGGATTGCACTGCATTACAGTGTTGTTTTTAAAGGGTAAAGGCTTGAATGCAGATCCCTCTCGCAAAAGTTTTATATCACATTGCAACTTTTGCAATTTTTCCCAGCCTTTTAACTGCATCTCCCACCGTCATATAAGTACGAAACTTCTGTCCTGTGATAACTAAACTATGGCCACGAGATATGGCAGAAAAAACTTCCAATAACAGGACCTTTGTCTCCAGTATGATATCAAACTTCTCTTTATAAGGTCAATAATGAAGCTATAAGCTCAAGGGATTATCTTTCTGCTGCCTTCTCTGCACGAAAAGGTCACATATGGTCTCTCCAGTAGCAGATGGAGGATTTAGTGCCTTGCTCAAAGGCACTTTGACTGGACACAGGTCCTATTATGCCTCCCACAGCCCCCAGGGGGAGCCCTGCTACAGTCTGTGGCTCGGTTTCTGTGTTTGAGGGCCCTCACGCCACAGAAAAAGATGTGGTGGCAGGTGGTGTGTGAGTACCACTCTGCATGCCTCATGTAAACATGCTGCTGCCAGCTGTTGGCATGGCAACAGACAGTGTGTGTGTGTGCGTGGAGGGGAGATGACGCCCGTCTCAAACCAGGACAGAGGAAATTGATTTTTATTTGGCTGATATTTGTTGATGCTTTAAAACAGCGGCACTTGGGCTGTTGTTTTAAAAAGGAGGAAAGAGGAAGAAAAGAGGGAGAGTAACACGAAGCAAAGGAGTCAGAGTCAGAGACTGAGTCTTTGTATATAGGGAACATGCTCTACCACAGTGGTTCCCATTCTGGGGTCCGGGCCCCCTCAGAGGGACTTTCATATTTAGCTATATAGGTGCTGATATATCTGACTGGTCGACACAAGCAGCATCTGCATCTGTGAAATATTCCCAATGTTTGCTTGTTAACTGGCCTCAGGCTTCCTATCATTTTGTCATAGTGTCCCCGGGGCAAAGCCAGCTGGTTTAAAAGTTGATAATTAATAAATGAGTTAGATCTGTTAGTAAGTTTGTGTACTTTTTGTGCGATGAACCACAAAGAGTCGCCGAGCTGACTTCACTGAACGAGAGGCAGATGTTTCATAATTTCCTGGACTCTCCGACCCTCCAGTGTTCCAGTCCAGGCTTATAAATATAAAACTCCCTACAGGGGAGAGATTCCAGCGAGGAGTTTCCCAGGTAACTGCCTGCACTTCACATGCTGCCCACTCGCAGGGCACCGGCCTGCAGTGACTCTTAACGTCAGCGCTCTCACGCAGCCTCTCTCCGAGCAGCCCGACTGGCCGGCAGCTTTGTTTGGTTTCCAAGGCGCTCGCTCCAAGTGGCCTCTCAGCCCGGAGCTGGAGCTGTGCTGGGACTTGGAGAGGCTCCTCTAAAAGTCAGGGACACAAACACACACAAAGCAGAGACCTGAGGAGGACTCGGAGCTCAGATTAACTCTGGAGGAGCAGCTGCTTTCTGCAGTAATAATCACCATCAGCTAGAAAGACTTTTTGGGCTTTGCAGAGCATCAGAGGGATGGAAGGTAAGGGACGTGTAGGACCTCTGTGATGATCTGCAGCTGACAAAATGACACAAACATGCATATGTCCCTGCATTTTAATTTAAAATAGTTAGCTTAAAGTAATGTAAGGGAATATATCGCAACACTCCAAGTCATAGAAGTAGCTGCTGATTAAAGACCAAACTGGCCTAAATATTGACAGTTTAGTTGTTCAAAAATGACGAATAACCACGTTAATATAATAAGTGTTATATATTTGGCGCAGACTCTACATTGGGAATCGATAAAGGGGTAAGTGTGTTCATCTAACAGAACAAAGAGGTTGGGGACCACTGGTGTAGAGGACCAGGAGGAGCACCATCTCATAGAAGATGAACCGTGTGTGAATAATGGATGATCTGCTCATACCTGGGCTATGTAACAGAGTCGGTGTTGGTGGGATGAAAGGTGAGCTGCAGGAAGACTCTTGATCCATCAGAGTGGAGCTGATGGTGAAGGACTGCAGCTATCATGACGTGACATTAGTCCTGACAGCCGGGAAGAGTTTTATTTTTGGACTCCGGTGACTGATTCTTGTCATTTCCGTGCCCACAGGTCCGCTGCCTGAGCCTGTCGTTAATGGAGGGATGGAGGAGAAGGTAAGATTACACCAACAGCAAACACACCACAGAGACAGAAACACAAATACAGGATGACACTTTAAAGCGTGCGGAGCTATCATTGGGTTTGGAGAGCCGCTTTAGAGCAAAGCCAAAAGTGGGATTTGAACTTTTGAAGTGTGTGAAGAGCCGTCGGTCTCCCACAGCGGCAACTTCCCTCTTCTCCGATGGAGCCTCTCCTTCCTGCCAGAGAGGAGGACAATAATAGTTCTGAATCCTCTGCAGCTCTCGGTGTGGAATAGACGGCCCGGCAGGCCAAGGTCGAACAGGGTTTCAAAGTAACACGCAGCATTTTTGGCATTCAGGTGTGGTTAGCCACATCAGAGAACCGAGACGCTGGTGAAGTGAGTTATTAATCGCAGGGACGTGTACAGAACAGACTTTCCTGTGATTGTTAAACGTTCTGGCATTCATTGTATGGTGCTGTGTGGAAAACCACACCCAGCTAGTTCTCCATTAACTTTGAATTATTTGGAAGTGTTTGAATAAGGACTGATTGTGTATACAAAATAAGAATCATCCAGCAGAAAAGTGACCTACGGTTTAGGGTGTTTTGTATAAAAGGCATTTTAAAACTAGAAGCTACACTTGAGAGCTGAAGCATGAAGAATGTAGCAGCTTCATGATAATCCTCTGGAAGTATTTGGGCATAATCCCAATGAGACACACTGGCCACCACTTACTGTAGGAGGCAAGGAAACTCACTCACAGACATAAAGGCTACTGGTTAGCTTAGCTTAGCACAAAGAGTGGAAACAAGAGACCCAGCCATTAGTCTGTTGTTGAGCCCAGCGTAACATGAAAGCATTTGCCAAAATGTATATTCTAATGGTCTGAACCTCCTGTATGTGTATTTTAAGAAGGAATATTCAAATGTAATTTTTGGCTAACAAATTTTGACAGCCCTAGAAAAAAACACAGTAATACTCCCACAGACACGGTCTTAATGTTTAAGCTAACGTTGGTACATTCGTTTTTTTCGTCTGGATGAATAAAAACTGACAGCAGCAGTAAAATTCTCGCAAATGAAGCTAAGTGAAGAAGAAGTTTACTTCCTGTCTGAACACACCTTACAAAAAGACAGCTCGCCATTTTTCAGGGGGTTATTATCGTATTATATGTGCCAAATAATTTCTTGGTTCTGAGGTTTTGCCAGCAACCAGCAGAGACTCCATGAAGTGCCGCTCTCAGCCAAGAAATAGTCCATCTCTTCACGCCTCCATGAAACACTGAATTTTTTGGTTTTATAGTTTGTTTCTGAACACAAACAACAAGTTAATTAGTGAGTTTTTAGAAATGGATTTTATTACATTTAGACAGTCAGGCTAGCTGTTTTCCCTGTTAACAGTCTTTGTGTGGAGCTAATTGGCTGCCGGCTGTAGTCTCATATTTACAGTACAGATCTTCGCCAGAAAGAGAAAAAGCATATTTCCCAAAATGCCAAAGTTTTGCTTTGAAAGCCTGCACTGTGTAGTCCAAAAAACACAAATTCTGTCTGAGTGTGTGGTTTTCATAGCCTCCCAGGAATGCTTTTTAAGAGGCTCTCTCATGTTACCAGAGTGTCTGGTTCCCAGGTGGACACGCGAGGCTCGTATGTAAATCTACGTTGATAAGACAGAGATGATTCCTCACTTGCATGAAGACGCCAGAACACAAACTAAAAGAAACTACTGTGCCGACCGTGGCTGCCTTTCTGTTGTGGCATTTGGCCAAATATGCAAAGTGAAGCCTGACCCGGGCTTCCCGTTACCCAGGGACTGTATGTGCAGCAGTGAAGTTACATGTTCCTCGTATTGTTGCGTAACAGGCGCTCGTTAAAAGGTTGGAGCTGAGAGGGAGGGGTTGGGAGGAAGGTCAGGGAGAAGTCATCTGATAGATAAAGTAAAGAGTGGGTTAAACATCCTTGAATAGGACAGGAAACACTAATACTGATAATCACAGTGCACTGAAGCTGCAGGAACTTTAATGCCTCCTCCTGCCACTTTTGCAACTCATTAAATCTGCTACAAAACATGATGGTGAGTAATTCAGCCAGGAAGAGAAGCTGAAAGAGTTTCAAAAATCTCACCAGTCACTACTCTTCTGAAATAAATAAAATAAAGTGCTTTTGCCTTCTCTCCAAATACATTCCAAGGGAAGCCCGCTGATGTAGTGAATACCTCCTATTCACGATCCCACATCACTAAATGAAACCGACATGTTTGACAGTAAAATTGCTAAGAAGAAAACTCAAAATTCCCCATGATTCCGGTTTACTTTTTACATGTGCTTCCCAATGTTTAGCTTTTCTTAAACTAATTATATGTTTGAGAAACTCTCATAGGTGCCTCTACTCTCACTTGTATTCAATAGTAAAACCAACTCAAATCCAAGGTTGCCCCCCTGTGGTGATGTCTTGTACTGCAACACGCCTGGAAAAAGGAAATCATAGTTTCCCAATCACACTTGTTGAAATGTGGGTCCCTTGTAAATGTAAATGAATGAATCAAACAACTTTTTCATCCCATGAAATTATTGGTTCAGTGCTCGAGACATAAGGACATCATAGAGTACACAGTCAAACAAGATCACAACGTAATCATGATTAAAAGTAATTTGGTCCCACTGGGCAAGAATAAACAATAGTCAAATAAAAACAATCCATTTAGATTTTATGCTGTCTATATATATGTTATTATAATAATTAAGTTGTGCTGATGATGAGTGTTTTTGTCCCCAGGTGAACGGTAGAGCGGCCAAAGAGGCGCAGAGGGACTCAAAGTTGTCAGTCAGTCCTTCACCATCCAACGCATCGTCCAACACCTCGCTCACAACCCCGCCGGCCAACACCCCACCTGAGGTACGTCTCAGTGAATATCCTCCTGCACAGCAACCACAGATTAGTCGATTTGCTGTCAACCATTAAACTGATCACTAACTATTTTGATAACTGATTAAACAGTTTGAGATAGAGACGGTCTGATTACTCTGATTCAAGACATTTCAGGTTGTCATGTTTGGCTTTGGGAAACACTCATCAACATTTTATAAGACAAACAACTAATCAGTTAATCGAGAAATTAATCAACAATAAAAATAATCATTAGTCATAGATTGCAGCCATGGACTTAAATAGTGTGCATAGTCACCAGGCCACCACAACCAGTGAGTGCACAGAGGAGATCAGGAGCCAGAAGGACACTTTGTGTAAGCTAATGCTAGTGCTGCATAGCTTTGTTAGAAAAAGAATGAACAGGGAGCTCCAGAGAGTGTCTTTTAATCCAACCAAACACTAAAACTTGGTTTTAAGCCACCAAAGTTTTACTATGATGAAGTATAAACAGAGAGAGTTATTTTTGCATAAAGAGGAGTCGCCCCCTGCTGGTAGTTAAATATAATGCAGGTTTAAGGCTCTTCAGCATGGCTTCACTTTTCAGGCCCGAGGGTTACCACTTGGTTGCAGCTCTACAACCTTATATGATTATTTTGTTTCTCATCTTTCAGGGTTTTGTCGCGGACGCCATCCCAGCACTCAACTTGTCCCTGCAGCAAGTCAAAGAGCTCGCCCACCAGAAACGCTCCAACAAGAGAGCCCCGCCCATGGACTGGACCAAGAAAAATGAACTCTTCAGCAACCTATAGGGCACCTCCGCTCACCACACACATACAGATTTTATAGGGGTTCTTACACATCAGAAAGACATTTTTCTATTGTCATGACATTAAAAGAGCAGTTTGGCATCAGACAAATCATTCTGTAAAATATAGTATTCTTCTTCTTATTACTCTCCATGTTATTTTAACCCAGATATTATATATGTGTAATGTGCTACTAACAATGGAAGATGCATATGCCAATGAGAGAAAACTGGACCATGTTGAAAATGTGTTTGTGCATGTGTTTCCTTTGTGTGAGTGGATGTGTGTGTGTGTGAGTGTGTGAGTGGACCCTGACAGTCCCTGCTGGCCGGAGTCTAATGCCTGGGGAAACATGGAGGAGTTCATCAATACGTTATGTTACGTAAAGTTTAATGACCCTCCTCCTCAGTCTGCTGATCAGCCTTTAAAAATGTCTACTAACATTTAAAACATGATAATATCTTAAACAACAGGAGTTAAATCAGCCTGACAATCAGTTCATCATACTTTACCTTTGTATTAGTTTGTAGGGATCAAACATCTGACTGAACAGTAATGTTTTTATTTGTGTAGATTACAGTTTACATGTTAAAATCCTTTTTTTTTGTGGTATCTTAAAAAAGTATATGATCCCAAAATAAGGTAAACACCATAACTTTCCTCAGAAAATGATTCCTAATACATATGAAGTTCCTTATTGATGGCTTTAAACTGGAAAGAACTGTGTTTTATAGAGGGTTCTCTTATAATGTATGTATATTCATATATCATATGTATATTTTTACACACAAATTCCACTCTCTGAGATTAAAGAGTCAAGCTTAACCGTTTCTTGCTACAGCACTGTCCATCATTTATCCATACTTTTTCTAAATACGTGATATATCTTTTATTAAATGTGAACCACAGTTTATTATGAGTAACTTATACTGTCCTCGCTTTGCCATCATGTCCACTGTGAATGGCCGTTCAGTTCACGTTTTTGAATGGAATATTTTTATCGCTCTCGTGAAAAAACAATAGATTTTTACACATTTCTGTCAATGTCTTAAAAGCAATAGTTATGTAACTTTGAGATGATGTATTTCTAAAAGTCTGTGCTTCGCTAGATTTTTATGCTATGTCCAGTATTGAGAATAGTGATGATTAAAAAGATGAAAAATGAATGATTGAATTACATGAAGGTTTTTTTGTAGCTTGTGTAAGAAGTAATTTCTAGACTGCAATAAATGAGTCATCACAACAACATTACCCCGTTGGTTTTTATTCAGTTATGTGAGAAAAAAGAAACATCTTTGGTGTGCTATACAAACTTAGGCCAATGCTGCTGATGCTGTAATATATTTTTTTGTTCATGGAAAAATAATTTCTGCTTGATAATTCAAGTGGCAGCAAGAAAATATTGGAATATGGTAATAATGTCTGAATGTGGCAATATTATGTTGTTCTACACAATTCATCTGACAATGATGCAACGTATAAAAATGTATGGCATTGTTGAATATTAGATTCTGACCAGTCAACTACAGCATCCTTTGGTCTGATTTCTGAATAGCAGACCGTTGCTATGGAGACCGTTTTAACAAACCATAGAATCCAATGGACTGCTGTTTTAGACGCGGCAATGACGTCATTGTTGTGCCCAATTATTGATTTAGCATGTAGCTGTGCAATAAGTGGGACAACATGTGCGCACTGCATAGGTGTCAACACACAGATGGTTGACCCACTCACTTTACATGATCCCTTATATAAGATTTTACAAAGTCTCCACATTAACGGCTGCATTAATACAATTTACTCCACTCCAGTGTGCAAAAAAAGGTTTTTACAAAGAACTTAAACATTAAATTTTGCAGTGTCTTATGAGGGAGTGAGGGTGGCTGTGAACATACCAGTTAATGTTGCTACAATGCAAACTGCATCCTCTCTGTGGAGCCAGAACCACTTGGACCAAAAGGCCTCAATTTGCTTAATTTCTAATTTCATAACTCAGATCCCATTAAAATATCATTGTCAATATGAGCCTCTTGCGCAGCTCCTTTTACTGAAGTAGTCTGGAAAAAACATCCCCATTTATTTTGACCCCAATTTCCACCGGACTCATGCTTGCATTAGAGTGACTCTTCAGTTCAACGTGCCACTCTGTCTCTAGCAGCTGTCTCTGTCTAATGGCCTCGACCTTTCTGCTCCTCCACTCTCCTTCTAGCTCTGCCACCACAATCACAGCTCACTGTCACACTCTGTGCGGCTCCTTCTGTGGCCCCTGGGATAATTAACATAATTGGACTTTATGTCACTGACGGACATCCGGGGTAAATGGGATAAAATGGTGACTGCATGGACAGATAATGATGATGGTTGTTATAATTGGCTATTATGAGACTCCTGGTAAAGAAACGGCGGTGTGATTATGATTATAATTGTACTGATGGTGTTTAAAGGTGCGATCGTTATATTAACTTCAAAGCTGATTGTGGAGATAATGATGATGACATTTCTCATTGGATTAAAGAACTCATAGCCTTTTCAGGCCAATTAATCCCTTTAATTGTGCAAATAAAGGAAAATAATGTACAGCCAGGTGGATCACTGGTAGAGTGTGTATAACTAAGGCTGAGTCTTTGCTGTGGTGGACCCAGTCGAACTGAGGTCTCTTTGCTGCATGTCTTGCCCTCTGTCTCCCCCTTCTGTTCATTGTCTAATAAAGCAAAAAATAATCAAAAAGTATAAATACTACAAAAACAAACGAACATGCAGCTAGTAGCTACTGTAGTTAGCTTAGCTTAGCACAAAGACAGGAAACAGGTATACAGCTAGCCATTTTAAACAGCTTTGACTAGTCCACCTTTAGTCGTGTTTTTCAGTGCTTTTGCAAATAATAAACAATTTATTAAGCTACGGTTTTACTAGCTTTTCAAAACCGCTAGTTAGCTTGTCAGAGACCACCATAAGCATATTGGTAGTGACATTGAAGTTGCGACCATCGTGTAGTTCACTATGGCATAACATAGCTTTTTATTCCTGTCGGCTGAATTAATGCATCAAAAAAGTGGAGTTTGTTAGTAAAGATTATCCTGCTGAAAAAATCGGTAAGCTTCAGAAACATGTGATTTCAGCAATGATCCAACAGCAAAAATCCCATTGGCTAATTCTCAGTCGACCCCATGGCAATGCTACTCTCAGGGTTGGCCTACAAAAATACGTTATTTAATTTGCTCTCTATTCTACAATGGATAAAGACAATGAATGAAAATCCTCAAGATCTTCACTTTTAATCAGTGTGTTTGTGATGCCCCACTGCTAACAGGTTTCTACAAGGGTAAATGTGATAAATATGTAGTGGAACTTTCTTTTCACCTTAGCACCACTTTAACTAGATCTAACTTCCCACAATCATAATCTCTCTATTTTCCGCATTAGCACACTGAATAACAATGAAAATGATGATGATATGAAGGAGGATGGGGGATGGTGCCTTTAATAATTAAGATGATGAAGGGCAGGTGCAGGTCGTGCGCTGGACCTTCACAGCTTAGGTGCAAACACAGTTGGTTGCTAGGTAACAGTGTCTGCCTGGGGGTCCTTGTAAGGCCTGGAGCTGGGGTGAGACAAGGGGTCGACACAACTCTACCTTCAAACCCCACAGCTAGCTAAAAATAGAGCAGGGGTG
>CAFUXE010000807.1:205906-254908 GCA_903364295.1 Serranus cabrilla | reverse complement strand
GTGCGCATGGCGGTGGGGGGGGTTCATATGAATCCTGCAGGCAGTCATTTGGAAACTATGCACAAGGATTCACACATGGGGGGTACGGGGGAGAGTGGAGAGGGGGAGGGAGGGCGGCTGGCATAAGTCGGGCTTTACACTTTGAGGCGGTCGAGGGCAGCCTTGGAAGAAACCAGACTGAAGGGAACATCGACCAGACGGACGCCGCACACTGCCAACACACGTGGTGGTCACTCAAGATTGGTGCCCTGCTAGTTGTCTCCTGTTGTTTGAGATGAATGAACGGATTGACTTTATTACTATTTCCTTCCTATACCAGTTGAATTGATAATTATTTTGACATGTTCATAAGCTGACTGGATGGATAACCACACCTGGCACAGAGAACTATTAGAGCACTTTAAGAGTGCAGACCTCCACCATATCAAAATCTTAGCAGATATTTTCCCCTGTCAGTTAAATGGACACCTAGATTTACCAGGTTTTATTCCTAATCTGCTGACAAACAGACATGCTGAACCAGACAGATAACCCCCTTTGGTGGCTATTATAAATGGTTATAAATGGTTGTGATTTGAGTTTGGAGTTATCATTTTCATGATTTACTCTTAAAGTCATTGATTGTCAATTTTCTCAGTTAGCTTCCCGCGTTGAGCAATGAGGTCATCCTGCTAGTGGTTACTTCACTTGAGAGGTTTCTTTATTTATTTGCCTTTCTAACTGGTTTCAAGTAAGCTGGGCTCAGTTAAAAAAGCAATGCCACACATGTCCATGCACACATCAGGATTTAGCAACATTTGAATAAAAAATTTAATGATATTTGCTCCTCTGATCAAGGAGTATTGTAGCTTCAAACTTTCACAGTCTATTGCAGATGATTGATACACTTGCAGGGTTTTATTAGAGTTTGCATCATCAGGGAGGTTGTGGTACTAAAAGTCACATTTTATGTTTTGTTCTGTATGCAGGAGCGCAATGCAGAGAGTGCCATTGAAGCTCTGAAGGAGTACGAGCCTGAGATGGGAAAAGTTTACCGGTCGGACAGGAAGAGCGTGCAGAGAATCAAGGCCAGGGAGATTGTTCCTGGGGATGTGGTGGAGGTTTCCGGTAAGACTTCTTCTCTCTACCTGCTGCATGGACTCAGAGTCTATTCAGCCACTGAAAACACCGCAGGAACAGTCAGAAGCATTGTAACTTAACTGCAGCAGAATCCATATTTGGTGTAGGAGGGTGCACAGGAAATCCTGCAATTTAAGTGTGTAGTAAAGTGAAATGTACAAAATGCTGACTTTAACAGCACAGGGTCAAAGGTCAAGGCCAACTTCCTGAAGCTAAACCCTCAGAACAGGACTTGTTGGGTCTTTGCTTGAGTCGTTTTATACCGAAAAGTATTTCTCCAATTCCTCCAATTACATAGATTTATCCGACAAATTCTTGTGCAATTTAAAATGTAATGGTAGTGTGTAAAATATATGACCATGTACGCAGCATGGCTACCTTGAAATAGCAAAAAAAAAGCCAAACATTCATGCTTCAAGCCAACATTACATGGACCATTTGAAGATGTCACCTTGAGCTCTAGAAAATTACATGGGTTATTTTTAAGTATTTTAGGATAATTTATCGGCATAACGATTAATTAATAATTGAAGAAAATAATGGGCAGATGAATGGATTAGTTGCAGCCATAATCAGGAGTTGACTAAGCAAAAGAAACAGCAATTGAACTTCAGTTTTTTTGCATGGAAACGTCTGTCTTGTGATTCTGCAAAAGCAAACTACGAGTATACTGTAAAAATATTCAGAACACGGCCAAAGCTCATCTCTGTGGCTTATTCAGGACATCTCAAGCTCAACAGAGAGTGATTCAGTATCAGTTTAAAATATAATATTGTTTGACTCCAAGCTTGAGATGAAAAGATTTCAAACAGAGGACTTTTTCACTAGAAACTGTCTTTGTGTGCCTGCTGATTTTCAGCTCATTCGCTCGTAGACTTCAAAAGAGTCACATGCACACATGTGTGAGAGAGTGCGTCTCCTCATGTCCTTGAGGATGAACACGGGTCCTTTTAAGGCAGTCGCAGAAAAAAGGGGTGGAGGGGAAGTGAAGGAACTCGCTGCAGGAAGAAAAAAAAAACAAGCTTGAGTATAAATACACTTAATATCGACGGGCGAACTCGCTCCTCTGTCTCTCCCTCTCCCTCTGTTTGCTGTACACCTGTTCTTTTCATTTCATGATCTCCCCAAGGTCTCCCTCTCCCTCTGTCTCGGACTGTGGTATCAGTTTTCAACAACAACACTATCCATCCAGGGTGTTAAAACCAGTCAATCAACCCTGCACCCTCTCCTCCCCTCCCCCCTCCATCCTGCTGTAATGCTGCAGTCAGATTCATATGAAGCTGTTTGGATTGAAATCCTGCAGCAAAAGGAAAAAGATGCTTGACACGGTTAAAGTAAAATAGCTAAATTAATGTCTCTGTGTGTTTGTGTGGACACTAGTTGGTGACAAAGTGCCAGCTGACATCAGGATCATCTCCATCAAATCCACCACCCTGCGTGTGGACCAGTCCATCCTCACTGGTAGGTATCACAGGACAGATGGACACGATGTCTTTTGGATGTCTGCTCCCTTACTGACCACTCCACCCAAAACTTGTGTCTCCGATAGGTGAGTCTGTCAGTGTGATCAAACACACCGATGCAGTCCCAGACCCCCGAGCTGTCAACCAGGACAAGAAGAACATGCTGTTCTCTGTGAGTCTTTTATTCTCTTGACCTTTCCTTTATGTTTCCATCAAACCTGGCAAACCCTGCCATCATTCTCCCAAAGCTGTAACTGTCTCCTCCTCCTCCACCAAATCATCATGTGGCCCACAACTAATCATAAACTTTACATACTATTTTGGATTATAGCAGAAATCTTCAAATAACAATAATAATCAAAAATGACAAAAACGTTAATATTTTTTAGGGCCAGAAGTAAAAAGCTAACGTTAGGCTCTAAACAAACCACACCATGATTGCATGACTTCAGCCCAGATACTGTATATAAATAGACACCCATTGGTTTGTGGACTGCCAATTATAAGTGAGTACGACCGTCATCATCTTGCTTTACGTCCATTGCCATCCAGGAAAAAAACATATTTGGGTTGGGGAGGAGCGAGGGGTGGATCTGATCATACCCTGCTTTATCATCTATTTTCTTCTAAATTGGACTATTACTTACACAATTAACATCATATTGTATTGAAGCAGATTTGAAACTAGCCATTGAGACCATAATGTTGCCATGAGCATTTTCACTGAGGTAATAAATCAAGTTTTGTATTGAGATAGAGACCGAACTTCTTCTGCATCCGACAGTGTCGACCCCTGCTGGTCTTTCAAAACAATGCACACCTTTCCACATTTGCTTCGTCCGGATTGACTAACATTAAAACTCTCTACAGGGCACCAACATCGCTGCAGGAAAAGCCACTGGTATCGCTGTTGCAACTGGTGTCTCCACTGAAATTGGTAAGATCCGTGACCAGATGGCTGCCACCGAGCAGGAGAAGACCCCTCTGCAGCAGAAACTGGACGAGTTTGGCGAGCAGCTCTCCAAGGTTAGTGAGGCAATCAGCTGAAGCTAAAACTGTATCACCACAGCAACAGATTTGATCTATTATTTATTTAGTAAAAATTACACCATATACTGTTTTTACTCGCTGAGATAGAGTACTTGTCTATGAAACACTGCTGCAACAATTGTCTCACACATTCCTCTGACTGGCTGTCCCCCAGGTCATCTCCCTCATCTGTGTGGCTGTGTGGATAATCAACATCGGCCATTTCAATGACCCCGTCCACGGAGGTTCCTGGCTCCGTGGTGCTGTCTATTATTTCAAGATTGCTGTGGCTCTGGCTGTAGCGGCCATCCCCGAAGGTAAACCCCGAGGATTAACTTCCACTTGATTGCCCAAGAAGATTATCATATCTAAAATTCATCTCATGTTGCTCGTCTATAACTCGCTCCATTAAAAATCAAATGAAGGCCTCGGGCTTATGATCACACATTACAATATTAAACGATACAATACAGTTTATTAAGGGGGAACTCCATCAATTTAGCTCCTCAAAGTCTGCTGACTGGTCTTGGAGAGTACTACTGGTATGTTTAAAAAGTTGCATTCAGGCCTTTTGAGGTACCAGAGGGAGCAGCGCTGAACCTACCCAACTACCTCATGTGATGTCACTTGAGTCAGCGTTGGTGGGGCTGCTCCTAATCTTTGCATGAGGCTGATTGATTTTCCGACAATGTTTAAGAAGCACAATGCGGAGTTTGTCTGGTCGATTTCCTCAGACAAAACAAAAACCTGATTACAAATAAGTGAATCCAACTTCACTCTCTTTTCAGTGGTTTCTGTGGCAGTTAAACTCAGGCAGAATGACCCAGAAATATCGATTTTTTTCTTCCAAACCTTCCACAGTGTTCTCAGGACAGCTGGTACATGTACCGCCATGTGTCCTGGTCTGGCCTGGGATCTCTGCCCAGTCTGCTTTGTCTAATATTCTCATAAAGGATCTTCAGCAGGTGGCTGAAGCAGCTTATCTGGCCTCTCTTTAACTTGGAGAAGCAGCTGTTTGTCACAGGCAGGAAGCCAAATAATCTTTTTTTCCTTGAACTGATTCTTTTGGTCACGACCCAATTCCAACAATAGATGACAGTTGGAAAGACACTGGTCCATAAATCAAGAGTTTGCACAGTCGCTCAGCCTCTGTCTTCACGTCTCACTGGTTTCCATTTAGGACCATGAAAACCATCAAACTTCTACACTTGAAGCAGAAACTTTGAATTGGAACACATAATATTCGGAGAGAGAAACAGTCTGTGACTTGGGGCGCTCACATTCCTCCCTCACACCACAGTCAGCTGCAAACTGTGCCAGTGCTCATCACAGACCACGGTCCAATGATGCCAAAAGGACAACATCATCTGCAAACACAGATGCCAGCATAATGTCACTGAACTGGATTCCCTCCAGACCTTCTCCATGCCATTGTCAGAATTGATTTCTGCCAGGCGTCTGAACACAGATCTGATTGAATGGCTCACAGCAGCCCCCTCCGGCAGGAATACCTCAGTCTGGGTTTGCTCCAGCTGATGTGTGAAGAGCTGGGTAGGGAACACCACCACTGTCAGCCAGCCCAGCGGCAGGTGGTTTGCAGTCTAGGTGGTTTTGAACGGACATACCGGATCAGTCTTTCTCATCACCTGGCTGTTTGGCTTCAGATGTAACTCTTAACGTTTTGTCCACCTTCCAGCAATGACTGCTTATTAATAGCTGTGACCAGCAGCTCTATATCTTGCTTGTTTGGTTGGTAGGTCCACATAACTGCCCACTCTTTAGAGGCCACAGATTTTGCCCAAGGAGACTGAAAGTTGGCATGTAGGTCAAGTGATTGTGAGCTTAATGAACCTGTTGGTGACATACATGCATGTACCCCCCTGCCTAATCTCTCGCTCCGTCCATCGCAGGTCTGCCCGCTGTCATCACCACCTGCCTGGCTCTGGGAACCCGTCGTATGGCCAAGAAGAACGCCATCGTCAGAAGCCTGCCCTCAGTGGAGACCCTGGGCTGCACCTCAGTCATCTGCTCCGACAAGACCGGTACCCTCACCACCAACCAGATGTGTGTAACCAAGGTAGGCTCATGTGAGGTCACACAAATGTACTTATATTCAGGACCAAGACCAACTCAAACGAATCTGAGTCAAGTCCAAGACCAGGTCTGGTAGAGTCTGAGTCAAGACAAAGTCCAAAGGCAGTCGAGGTCAAGTCAAGATCGAGTTCAATCAAGACCATAAAATTTAATCGGTTAGAGGTTCTGAATGTCGATTTGAGAATCATATTCTACACAACTGATCCCAAATCAGCAGCAAGGAAAACCTTACCAAAGCTTGAGACCAAGACAAGTGCAAGACTAAGAAAAAAGTGGTCTTGAGACTGGTTACGTTCGTTTTCATTTCAGAGAGGTGCTGAAAATGAGAGCGGATCTAATGCAGATGGTTGATTTTTTTGTGTCATGTTTTCATGCAGATGTTCATCATTGATAAAGTCGAGGGTGACAATGTGTCCCTCGGTCAGTTTGACATCTCAGGATCAAAGTACACCCCAGAGGGAGAAGTGTAAGTATCAGAACAGTTCATGTCATAAGACTATGCACACACATACACACCATAACCTATAACATTTTTTGACTGAATGTTCTATTTCATTATAAATATTTCTGTAAATATTTTTCCACTAGTACAAGGAACGGCATGTCTCTGAAGTGCGGCCAGTATGACGGACTGGTTGAGCTGGCCACCATCTGCGCTCTGTGCAATGACTCGTCTCTGGACTACAACGAGGTCTGCACAGCATTCAGGACAATTTGGTGTTTACGTGACATTTACGTTGGAATGTGATGAATGACCAACTGTAATTGTGCATTTGTTCTCTCTTACTTCTCCATGATGCAGTCTAAGGGTATCTATGAGAAAGTGGGTGAGGCCACTGAAACAGCCCTGTCCTGCTTGGTGGAGAAGATGAACGTGTTCAACACTGAAGTGCGCGGCCTGTCCAAGGTGGAACGGGCAAACGCTTGCTGCTCTGTAAGTCCACGGAATATCACACTATGTATTTTTAGTTTAGTGTATTTTAGTGTTCATTTATCTTCGAATGAAAGTGTTTTTGCTTATAAAAACGATGGCTTCAAAGACTTTTTTAATGTGAAAGGGGTCGCTCATTGCAACAAGCCCATAGAGAATTATCACAATCAATGATATCACAATTTCAATTTAAGAGGCGTTATGTGCCCGTGTAACTGCCCCCAAGTGGTCAAAAAAGCTGTTACAGCAGGTGTAAAAAATTACAAACATAAACAGTGGCTTAATATGTTGGCTGGGCTCAAACTTGATTGTTTATTACCTTTTCCTCCAACAGGTGATCAAGCAGCTGATGAAGAAGGATTTCACTCTGGAGTTCTCTAGAGACAGAAAGTCCATGTCAGTGTACTGCTCTCCGGCCAAGTCTGCCAAAGCCCCTGTAGGAAACAAGATGTTTGTCAAAGTGAGTGTGTGACACAAGGCTTATAGTACACAAAGACCAAAGATGTGCTTAGGCACAGATCCCAGGCTCCTGTGTTCCCCAGACACAATAAGGAGATCTGACCTGTTTTTCCCAAAGTCAAATGTTTCCAGAGATCAATATGTTGAAGTCATGTTATACTGACATTTATATCTCAACAGATATGAATCTGAAACGCAAAGGATGATTTCTGTAGGCACAAATCTAAACTTCCAGCCATTTAACAAGCAAAATAAAATGTTTAAAAAAAGAAAGAAAGTAGTCTAAATAAAGTTCAAGTCAACATACCGTCTGATAATAACGATGTTGTTCGTCATGTTGTCTACAGGGTGCTCCAGAAGGGGTGATTGATCGCTGCTCGTACGTTCGTGTGGGCACCACCCGCATTCCTCTGACTGAACCGGTCAAAGAACACATCATGTCCGTCATCAAGGAGTGGGGCACCGGGCGTGACACCCTCCGCTGTCTGGCACTGGCCACCCGCGACACACCACTGAAGAAGGAGGAGATGAACCTGGAGGACTCCACCAAGTTTGTAGACTATGAGGTAGATGACTGATAAATAAATAACAAGGCAGAAATTAAAGACGCTACAGATATGATATTGTTCAAACATCTCATTGGCGGCTGGTGTTGAATGTTAGTTTAAAAGTAGCTCCGAAGGACACTCAGCCTTTTCTTTTCTGCAGACTGACTTGACCTTCGTGGGCTGTGTCGGTATGCTCGACCCTCCTCGTAAGGAAGTCATGGGCTCCATCGAGCTGTGCAGGGCTGCTGGCATCCGTGTCATCATGATCACTGGTCAGTATTTGTGCCACACTCCCTGTTTTAATTTCTTTGTATGAGACAACAAGCAAAACAGAACCTGTATTATCTCAATTTCTGTCCCCCCAGGTGACAACAAAGGCACGGCTGTGGCCATCTGCCGCCGTATCGGCATCTTCAGCGAGGATGAGGATGTCACTAACAAGGCCTTCACCGGCCGTGAGTTCGATGACCTCGCCCCGTATGATCAGAAGGTCGCCGTCAGAAAGGCTTGCTGCTTCGCCAGAGTGGAGCCGTCCCACAAATCTAAGATTGTTGAGTTCCTGCAAGGCTTCGATGAGATTACCGCCATGGTGAGAAGAACAAGAGAGACTTTTCTACGTTGTTTCTAAGTACAGAAAATACAATAACTTATCTTCTTCTACCCTTCATCAAGACTGGTGACGGAGTGAACGATGCCCCCGCCTTGAAGAAGGCGGAGATTGGCATCGCCATGGGCTCTGGCACTGCCGTTGCCAAGTCTGCCTCTGAGATGGTCCTGGCTGACGACAACTTCTCCTCCATCGTGTCCGCTGTTGAGGAAGGCAGAGCCATTTACAACAACATGAAGCAGTTCATCCGCTACCTCATCTCCTCCAACGTAGGAGAGGTCGTCTGGTGAGTGCAAACCTGTGAAGATGAAGGTTAGGTGTGATTATAACTAGTGTGATTATTAACTATTAAGTAGGCAGGGCTCTACAGTCAGGATTTCACTTGCATTTGCTTTAAAAATAGAAAAAAGTCATTTTAGAGCACAGTGATTGAGTAGAAGATTACAACCTCCAGTAATTCTCCCCAGCACATGCTGTGGTCCCTCCGTTACCGTGTGCTTTTTAATATCAAGTTAGACACGTAATTGCTTTTCCTGATACGTCAGTCTGTGATTTGATCACGTTAAGATTGAATTTAAAGGGGGCGTCTCAGTGGATCACTGGTAGAGCACATACCAGTAAGGCGTTGGCACGGCGGACCCCGTTTTGAATCTGGCCAGAGGTTCCTTTGCCTATCTAAAAAAAAAAATGGCAAAAATAATCTTAGGAAAAGATTAAATTGAAAGATGATACATTATCATTTTGAATTATCGTCCAACAATATATTATGCTGAATCTACAACCTATTTTTTCTCGCTCTCTCTCTGCCGTTGCCGTCCTTCGTTCCTACCATTTTTGTACCAATAAAAAAACTGCGAAAATAATCTCTCCGCAAAATCATCTGGAGATATATTCAGCCTGTTGCTGACATCTGATATATTTGTCCAATCGTCCAACCCTACGGCTCCATTCGAATGTGTGAGACGAGTCAATGAATGGTTTGAAGCTTCAAACTTCGAGCAAAGCTTGTCTACAATACAAGAAAGAAAAAAAGACCGGCTGTGCCAACACTAATAAAATCATTTTCTCTCACTCAGTATCTTCCTGACCGCTGCCCTGGGCCTGCCCGAGGCTCTGATCCCCGTCCAGCTGCTGTGGGTCAACCTTGTGACTGATGGTCTGCCTGCCACCGCGCTGGGCTTCAACCCCCCTGACCTGGACATCATGGGCAAAGCCCCGCGCTCTCCCAAAGAGCCCCTCATCTCGGGCTGGCTCTTCTTCAGATATATGGCCATCGGAGGTACTTCACAACATGTTCCTGCCTGCTCTCTCTCACTGAATCATCCAGTGTGGTTACAGATACAGATAAATCCTTCATGTGTATCGTCTTCTCCAGGTTACGTCGGTGCTGCAACTGTTGCAGCAGCTGCCTGGTGGTTCCTGTACTGTGACGAAGGCCCAATGGTTACCTTCCACCAGCTGGTTAGTATTAACACTCTATTATCTGCATACTTTTCCTAAAAAATAATGCACTTTTCATGCAAATGCTTCTCGGAGACCATGTCAGACTTTGTGTCTCTCTCTTCCGTCAGTCACACTTCATGCAGTGCAGCGAGGACAACGAGGACTTTGATGGAATCCACTGCGAGGTGTTCGAGGCTGCTCCTCCAATGACCATGGCTCTGTCTGTGCTGGTCACCATCGAGATGTGCAACGCTCTCAACAGGTCTGACTGCACTGTCAACCTCCAGCTACGCATTGACCTCCACACTGTTAACCAAAAAAGACTATATTCTACCCAGTAGTGTAAAGTAACTAAGTATATTTACTCAAATGCTGTACTTCAGGATAATTTTGAGGATTGTGTACTTTACTTGAGTATTTTATGTAACTTTATACTTCTTCTCCACTACATTTTGAGGCAAATATTGTACTTTTTACTCCACTACATTTAGCCAGCAGCTTTAGTTACTTTTCAGGTCAAGATTTAGAATAAAATGATCAATTTAAAGTGATTAGACTTTTTTCTTTTAATTAAACCTCATAACAGTATATTAAATAGTTAAAATGAGCCCTATCTTGAGAAAACTCAAACATTGCTTCCACAAATACATCAATAATAATAAGAAATCTAATAATATATTTGGCATAAAATAATCTGAGTGGGGCTGTTCTGCATAACTTTTGCTTTTGTGAATTTTCATGCTGGTACTTTTGTACTTTTACTTTCTAGTTTTGAAAGCAGGACTTTTATTAGTATTGCAGTGAATTAGTACAGTTTCTACTAATTTCAGTAGCACCATTTTTCTGTAGATTGAGCACTTTTATTTTTGTAACGTACAAGTAAATGTTTTAATATTTTCAGTCTAGGATATGACAATGATTCCCAGCACCTCAACACAAATCTTTCATATGCCCTCCCACATTTTCAGTCTGCATTAACGTACCCCTCCGCCCCCCATCCAACCCCTCCCTCCCTCCCCCCCCAGCTTGTCTGAGAACCAGTCCCTGGTGCGCATGCCCCCCTGGAGCAACGGCTGGCTGGTGGGCGCCATGAGCCTCTCCATGTCCCTTCACTTCATGATCATCTACGTCGACCCCCTGCCCGTGAGTCTGACCTCCTGCACTACAGCCCTCTTCTCCAAAACAAACATCCATCTCCCTCTACTCTTCCCTCACACACACCTCCTCTCCGAATCTCCATGTTCGCATTGCTTTAAATCACCACATTACTAACAGAGGAGGCACACAATCAAACCAGGACGCATTTTACAGATACAAATTCACAAACACATACCGGGAAAATACAGATTTGACTGATTTTGTTCCTTAGATGTATCAAAAGGGGTATTCATAGTTTGTTTCTGACTGACTGACTGGTATTTTGGCAGCTTTAACGCATTGTTTCTTGTCCACAGATGATCTTCAAGCTCACTCACTTGAATGTGGAACAGTGGTTGATGGTGCTGAAGCTCTCCTTCCCAGTCATCCTCATTGATGAGCTTCTTAAGTTTGTGGCTCGCACATATCTGGAGGGTAAGCCAAACACATAATCTACATCTATATGCGTATGTATGTGGAAAAAATAAGTGGACATTTCCAGAGCGGGTATTGTTTAGCTGGTGTGTATTACAGAGATGGACACACAACCTGTGCCACTTCTCTCCTTTTTATTGATTTGTGAGGAATATTTGATTGATTATGTGAAGGAATTAAATGCCTTTTAATGTCAAACATTTTAACAGTTTTTTACCCTCTTACACAATGTTCTCCTGACTTCTTTCCTCTAATAAGACGACTTGTATTTAACTTTCCTCTCCCTGGATGCTTTTTTTCACCACTCCCTCTCTGACAATCCAGTCTAAACCTATTTCACCCTCCTGTAACACAACGAGGTATTCCCTGACTCATGCTAAAGGTTTAAGCACTCTGCATCGAGCACGTATGAGGAATTGTTCCTCTGTCTTGCATTCTTTCTGTATTAACGCACTTGGATCCTGAGTGCAGCATCTGTCAAACCTAAGAACTGGGCTCAGCATTGTAGATAGTATTTGTAAGGTTGTGTGTTAATTACTGGAAGTTTGAAAATGTTACTTTTGCACATCACTTACAGTAGACGGTAGAGAGAGTAAAATCGGCATGTTTGAATGAATTTAATGTGATGAATAACATTAGCATTTTGCTAACCTGGTCAAAATGCTGCTGGATTATGTTGGATTATTTCTCAAACGGACCATGTGGGACTTATATTATTACATTATCTTTATTTTATTTATGTTATACTGTATTATAGCTAATGTGCAATCGTTTTCCTATGATGTGATGCTGCTGATGGGCTCAATAACAGAGTGATAATGAATACATGAAAATATGATTTTTGCTCATGTTTGTTCGCTCTCTTGCCTCTATAATACATCCATTCTGGAAACAGGTGGATGGATGACTTAATGCATCTATTGGATGTAATAATTTGTGCAAAATACAAAATTTAAAAATGAAAATTTGCTCTTCATGGTATTGCATCAGCATATTTCTTGTCTCAGAGCAGTTGCCGTGCAAGAAATTGTCTCACACTTAGTTCCCTGTAGAGACGCTACGTTTTGTTTTTGCACTTTGGTTTTTGTACAAAATAAAACACTTGCAGTTAATAAGTAAGTTTAAAGATGCTTGTTACTGTTTGGTCATGCTAAGCTAAGCTGCCTACAAACAGACTCTCCTCTCACTGATTTGAACTAATCGGCCACAGCACACTGCCACTACCTGACAGCTAACATGCTTCTGTTTTCCTCTGCAGGCAAAGTGTAGAGACAGAGTGCGACAGAGCGGCTGAAGCAGAGAGAGAGCTGAGACACAGAGGGTGGAGAGAAAGAGGCTGAGCGCTCCCTCTGAAAGAGAGCCTGCCAACAGTCACTAAACGTGATCAAAACATCTAGTGGCATGAATACAAAAGAAAACACATAAAGCCATCTGAAAATACACCAAAAGAAAGCTGCAAAATATTTTTTCTGTGTATGTACTGAAGTTAATATATAGGTGAGAGTTATTAAATCTATTCTGTGTTGATTCTATTCTTAAAGAATAAAGATATGTATTAAAGAAAATGTGAGACTTTGATGTCTGTGTCGCTTTGACTTATATTATTCTGTTGAAAGATGTTTAATTCCAAACAATCCACGTTCAATTGTGCAGCAAAGCACAACAGGAATAATAATGTAATCAATAACAATTATTAAACCTGATGTGACTGAAAACTAAAATCATCTACAGCTGCATTAACAAAAAACACACATTTATTAATGTAGTTTGGTTTCTGACAGCAAGTGAGACTGCCACAGCTTTATTATAATTAATAATAATAATTAAATAAAAATGTATGTATTATGTATCCTTATACTTCAATGCTCCACTTTTTATCTGTATAACTCTTTGCATTATTGCTCAATATTTTATGGCCTCTGGTAGAGTAAGAAAAGTTTAATTTGAAGCTGATATATTGTACTAAAATGTAAAGATCATGCATGTTTTTCCAAATGGGTTAAATGGAAATGATCAAAAAATACAGTATAATTAAATACAGCAGGATTTAATATATAGTACTAAGGATTATATGATGATGCCTATCAGTCTTTTTAATTTCCTGGCTCCTTTTGCATATGAAGCCACTATACGTGGAGTTCTGAGCCCAGGGGAATAAACTTTATCATAATATTTGAATATGAAGTCAGAGGTTAAAGAAAAACAGTGAGAGCTTATCTTTACTTTTAAATCTGTATTAACTCATAATAAACTGAAAAGACGTTGCATATTCACATTTCTGCTTGGATTTTTACTCTGCTTCCGTCCCAATCCACCATCATATATAAGCTGACGTATCAAAGCTATAATGGTTGTAGTGAGAACAGGAAACATTAACAATGTTAAGCTAAAATAAGAAGAAAACAAATGAATGTATATAATAAAAATCACATCTGGAAATGCAGTTAATTTATGAGAGTTTCCACTTCTACTTGATTATTGCACTGTGACCCTTTTAGAGGTCCTCCTTCACAAAGAAAATGCAAAAAAAGATATTTGCATGGGAAAATAATTCCTAATACAGTGCAAAATGACTGTTGAGTGTTTTTGTCTGAGTCGTGTCAGTTTTAACAACAGTTACAGTTACACGTGTTAGTACATGAATAATATACTGTGAGAAAAGGAATGTGAAAAAGTTAAGTGTCCCCCAAAGCAATTGTCAAAAATCACTTTGGCCGCTAAGTAACAGTTTCGTTTGTGGACACTGAACCTCTGAAACACGAAAATAATGTCTCTTTAAGAATGTCCACCCAATGTTAGAGGTGCCAGCAGCCCCGGCAGTGATAATCCCAGTGGTCCCGACAGATTTCATGTTCCTTATTGGTCCCTGTTGAGATGTTTTATCTTGGTCTGTTCTCTTTGGTTTTCAATGTGTTGCTCTGTGACTCACGAGGCGTCTGCAGGCGGCGAACCAGGTTCACTGACTCTCTCCTCCAGGATCTCCCTGACCTGTTCCAGAGTCTCAGCCTGCCGGATTACCTCCAGCTTCACCTGAGCGGGGAGAAGGGCCAGTAGATTATTATTTGTCATTGATATATGTGGAAGTCTTTTGTATCAGTTTCTGCAGGTGTAAGAAAACCAGTTTCTTTCACACTGTTTTCCTCCACTCAGTCTAACTTCTACAGCTCCACGCTCCTACCTGCAGCGACTGGGAGAGCTGGACAAAGTCCCGCTGGACCGTCTGGCTGGTGTCGACCTGAGAGCGCAGACTGATCACTTGGCTACGGAGCTCCAGACACTGCTGATGCAGCGCCGCCTGTCAGCAACAGAGAAGAGAAAGTTCAATTAACTGTAGGATCTGATAATGTGTTACTATGGGAACTCCTAGTGGTTGTATCAACAAAAGTCAGTGTAGCAAACAACAATGCACGTCACCAGTTAAACTCTTCACAATGAAAAGTTCAGAACTCTCAACAACATGGAGTCCCATTTCGGCATTAATCATTTATGGAGCACAACCATGTGTCACACCTTTTCCTCTTTATCTAAATATTGCAAAGTAGGTTACCCTTAGAGATTCAGAGCAGTATTTTTTTTTACTTTTTCTTTTTTTTTTTTTTTACTTTTACTTTAAAATAAAAACATACATATTTTCTTTTAAATAGAAAAAAAAAACACAGATTATCATGGCAAGAAACTGTAAAATCCCAAATTATCCGACCAGTGCTAATGCCAAATTTCCCACGGTCCACAAATGAATCATGTCTAACAAATGCTTCCATCATCAAAAATAACCAAATATAAGTTTAAATAGTGATATTTGATCAAAAACACCTTAGTCCACATGTCTAATTTGATATTTTTGCCAAAAATGTACAGTTTGCACCAACCAAATCCCGTAAAAAAGATTGTATTGTGGGCAAGATTGTAACTTTTCTTCTGTTCAAGGATGAAAACTAAGCAACTCTACCTGCTGAGGAAGATTTTTCTTCTGTCTATAGGACTGATGATGTTTTAAAGGATTAGCATTGAAACTGATAATAGTTGCACTACAGGCGGGATTCATCAACAGTACAAAAAAAAACAGTCTACAGACTTCACTGAGACACAGAATGCAGTTAACCTTGTAAGTATCTGCAGTAACACTGAGGTGAATGCTTAAAGCGGGATGGATTTACTTTATCACTACTGAGGCCCTTGTTGGTGCTCTGCACATGAGACAGTGCCACCCGCAGGGCTTCCAGCTCAGTGCGGCAGGCCAACAGTTCAGCCTGCAGCTGGTCCTTCTGAGCCTGGATCCTCTCCGTCTCCGTCTTCAGACTGGACAGCTGCACTGCACACACAAACACAACTGATTATAAGTAAAGAAAATGGCAGCTTAAAAGTTCAATCTCAATTTCATACTCTGATCATCACTTCTATTAGTTATAAAGTCACAGCTCTCACCAAGAGGAGGACAGAAGCTTAAAGGTGAAATTAAATGAAAAGATGTGTAACCCTACATCAATCACAAGACATTTTAAGACAAATAATAAAGTATGAGTTGTTCACTCACCTTCTAAAACTTCTGATGACGGTAGATGCACGTGGGAGCAGGCAGGAAGAGAGAAATTAAACATGGTTCAGTGTCAGGATAGTGCTCTGAATGATAATATTAATATAAACTACAGACCGTTCTCCTCTGTCCGGTTGTCCAGCTGCTCCCTCAGGTTGACAATCTCGATGCGGAGACGCTCCTCACAGTGCGCTCCCTGCAGGTCAAAGGTCAGCAGTCAGCACACACACACTGACACCGTGCCAGTGAGACACATACACACAAATGAGGCTGTACCATTACCACTCATAAATGATGTCAGGACAAAACTATCTGACCACTGTCTTCAGGTAAAATAAGTAAATCTGTGAGCCATCTGAACCATTCCTAGTCATCCCGAGAAATATCAAAAAAGAAGAAAAACAGCAGTTAACTAAAGGGAAGTCACATAAACAAGCAGGTTTCTGTTCCCTTTACTGCGCCATGTGAAACTATTATTCACACAATTCTCATTAAACTGGATGTTTTTAATTGTGGTAAGATCCGTATTTCTATGAGTTTTTAGAAAATTGATTCTAAGTGGCACTTGCAGAGCAGTACACTGTAAATGAAAACCTACAACAGTAATCGTACCTGCAGTGTTGCTGGGAAGGATCCGGAGTCTGGACCTTCATCCTCAACCTCCTCTCCTTTCAGTCGGGACAGCTCGCTGCACACCTTCCTCTGGGAAAACGATAACTCTGCCTGGAAACACAAATGCAGATGTTGACAGCTGCTCAATCATGTGTCAGTAAATCAAACACAGAGTTTCTCTGTCAATCAAGACTGACTTCATCACTGTGTTATTATGAATGACTCATCATGCATCTCGGCTACACATTTATGGCAAAACAACTGAAAAGGCACAACTTCATATATGTTATTGCCATCTTTCTCATTTTTACTTTCAAACATTTTGGCTTATTCCCATTGTTGCAGAGTTAGTTGAAAAGACTGATACCACTCTTACATTTGTACAGTAAATACCTAGTTGGAGCCATCAGCTAGTTAGCTTAGTTTTACTTAAAAACTGAGAAAGGGTGGAAACAGCTCGGCAAGCACCTCTAAAGAACACTTGTTGTTTTAACACCTTATTTTTGTATGGTTCGTAGGTGTATTTTGTTACCTTCGGACAGAGCCAGACTAGCTGTTTTCCCCTGTTTACACTTTTTATGCTAAGCGAGATGAGGTGTTGCTTTAAAATCACTGTACAGACATTAGGGTGGTATTGATTTAACCCTTGGCATAATGGCAAGTAAGTGTATTCCCACACATGATGAATTCTGTGACCATCCCTGATACAGTTAAACACCCTCTGTACTATCAACATCACATCACATCACTCACCAGCCGACTCTGCACGGCATTCTGTGATTGGCTAAAAGATTTCTGCAACTCCTGTAGGAGGGCCTCTGAAGAGTGGACCTGACTTTGGAGCAATGACACCTGAACATACACACATTAAATGAACATGTGTTTAACTCTGTACACATCATATCTATGGGTGTGTGTGTGTGCATTTGGCTCACTCTCTGCACACACAGTGCTGCTCACCTGTTTGTGTGTGTGGTTGGTCTGTGTATCCAGTTCCTTCTCCAGATCCTCCTTCTCAGCCTGCAGCCGGCTCACCTCGCCTCGCAGCTCTGACACCTGTCCGCCACACCAAGGGGAAAAACAGCTGCTGGTCAGACTGAAAACTTTACACAATCACTTAACACTACTCAGATTGGATTAAACATGTTTTCTCCCTTTTGCTATACAATGCATTAATGTTCTTTAAAAAACTTTTGATATCATAGTTTTAAATGTCCACCTGAGCATTGAGTGCATCCCAGTCGCCATGCGTGACCAGCCGGTGCCCGGCCGGAGGCAGGTAGATGGCTTCCGGCACCAAAGTTCCTGTGGACACCAGAGAGTCGGTGTCGTCCTGAGCGTGGGGTCTCCTAGGCAGAGAGGGCGTGTCCAAGGAGAAGGAGGACAACGAGGCCGAGTCGCAGTTCCGCAGTGAAAAATAAGCTTCTGTTGAAAGCGGCGTCCCTTCTCCATCCACCGACGCCTCGAGCTCTGCTGGTTGGTTCTGCCTCCTGTCCGTCAACGCCGCGGCCTCGGCCTCCGTCAGGCTGTTGGAGACCAATGCTGGGGACTCATGACTGGTGACTTCTGCATCCATCCTGCCTCTCCTTCCACTGATCTGAAAGGTAGAGACAAAGGAATGCTGGGATTAAGTTCACTACATCAGGAAACTGTTTTGGAAAAGAAGGAGAAGCACAAAGTTAAACACTGACCACGTTCTGTCCACTGGCTCTCCTCCACTCCGCAGGCTGAGACTGGAGGACAGATATCCTGGCCTCATACTGCGCTGCTGTCTCTGTCAACACAACAGGAACACAAAATAATGATTTAATCCTACAGTTAGATGAATGCTTATTTTTCAATTATTTGGGCTTTTAACAATTATAAAAACAAAATAATAATGTTATTATAAAATGTCATTTAATATGTAAAATTGTATTTCAGGATACATATTTTTACATTTCATTTTTTATTTGTTTTTCAGTTTAATTGTGTTTCTTTTTTTCAAGCAAATGCATGAGGTTTTCAAAAGTCAAAGGGGTAATCGTGTTAAAATCTTAAAAGATTAAAAAATTGTGACCTCAATATTAACCCTTTAATGTCCAGAATAAGAAAAAAAAATGTTGTTGTTGCTTTTCTCAACGGAACCCACAGGCTTAAGTTTTTTCATGAAAAATGTAAATGTATTATTTTAGCATCACGACAAGGTAAATTAAATAGTTTGGTAGAACATGTTTTATGTAATGTCATGTTTTAAATAATCATACTTGTGAAATAATAAAATTATTTCAGCATATCATGGGATTACATTAAATTTTATATATTGACATGAATGATCAGATTTTTTTTTGTATTTTGAAGCCATTTAAATTACATTGGCTTAGCTTCAATTCCCTGCATTTTCACAAAATGATTCGACTCTTATTCGACTTTGTGTTGTTTTATCAAATTACGATCTACTATCTAAGACAGCATAGCATACCTAAACGCCTGAGATGGCTCAATCAGATAAAGGTAAATTAAACAATAATTTCAATGAAATTTAAAATGTATTTAAGCTCACAACAATATTTTAAAAAGTTTAGTTGAGATTTTTTACATGCTGCTTTAACAATAACAAAGTTTTATAACAAAGGAGCGTAACCTGCCTTACAAGGAACTGTCTCCCTGACCTCTTCTGGCATTTTTACCTTATAGAATACTTTGACTACTGTATGCCAACATTTTAGTCGTCTCATTCTGAGCTCAGTGTTAAATGTTTAAGTAATACTGGTGAGCCAACAGGGTAATTCATATTGTTGAAGTTATTTAGTCTCAATTAGAAACTACACAAACAGGAAACAAAATTGAAAACCAAAAACGTAGAGCTATTAAGTTCCCTTAAAAAGCACCACCAGCATTATTTAAAAGTTCAAAAGCTTACCAGTTTTTATCACTAAAACATATCCGAGGCAGATCCAAATGATTTAGCCTGTGATTTCTTTCTCCTTAACGAAAAAACACACACACACTGACCTCTGAGAGCCTCCTGCAGGGACTGGATCTCTTGATCACATTGTTTTTGTAGCTCTGCCAGTTCCTCCTGTTTGCTCAGCTCACAGATCGTCGCCACACCCTGCCAGTGTTCGACCTGAGCTCGGCACTCGGCTAGCTGGGCCTGCAGGCTCGCCTCTGAAAACGAAACAGGTTGCTGTGTTTTGCCTTCATTATGTTGTTTTGAGGATGTTTTTAATAAGTGGGGATGGAATCAAAAGGAATTTACATTAGGGTACTCACAATCAGACAAGACCGGATAAAAGGAAACTACTGATCTGAAGTCGTTAATCACTATGCTGGGAACTTTGCAGGATGCAACACTAAATTCTTTGCATCAATTCGTTTTAGAAAGCTGTGAATCATGTCCATGTCATCCTTGTTAGGTGTGCACATAGTAAGATGACAGAGCTGCCATGTATACAAATCCTTTAAATATACAGGTCTGCAGTTCATGTCATAGTGTCAATTTTGGCATTTTCGTTAGCAAGGATTAGGCGCTGCATGGTTCCACGATGCAACAAGTATGACAGGGAACATAACCAACTGATTTCATTGATTAGCACACTGTGAGATCAATCAGGAGAATGGACCCTATCTGTAAATAATTAAAAGGAGTGAAATAGTAAATAAACCAAAGGTAAAGTCACTCCACTGCTGTGTGTGTAAAAGTAACACTAATTACAAAATCAATCAGTTTCTTAGAGCATTTCAGAGACTGTCAAATGTTTTTGATACCAAATCACAGATGTATTTATTTATGGTGTTCTGGAGGGTCTTGATTTCTTAATGTGTTATTTTAAAATTTAATTCAATTCTTGAGAAGTAAAAAATTGTCAAATTCAGCACCAACTGTGTATAACAAATAGTATCAACCAAAAGAAAAAAAATCACTATATACTTCCATGATTATGCCCCAGGCCCTTTTACACTCACAAAATCTAAATAAGCACAATATCTATTACAGATTTATGACTATAGCTACTAGACACAGCTATCTCCCTTTAAAGATCCCCCGTCCCTGTCCATACAAAGACAAAAATGGGTCCATGTGGATCTCTAAGGGTAATGTATGTTTTTTTTAACTGTCAGGTCCTCAAAGCACAACAGTGGGGTCATATGTTGCTGTCATTTTTTGTGTAAAGAAAGCACTCGCACACACACGCGCGCACACACACACATGCACACCCACACATACTTTATCCTCATTGGACTAATGTTGCTGGAGCAGAGCTGAATAGTATGCAAGACAACATAGCTTTACAGCAACACTTGTTGCTCCAGCTGACTGGTGTACATTTAGCATGACAAGTTGCTACACTGCTAACGTTATTTTACCCATCTGCAACAGGATTAGTCTCAAAAAGCAGCATATCTAGAGATTATTATGTAACAAATATGACCTGGTGCAATAGTCACATGGTTATGATAATAGCGATATATAGAAGTAAAACAGAGCTCCCTTTATTGAGTTATTGTGTTTTTAGAGGGTCCAGCAGAGACCCTCGTTTGGATACAAGTTAAGCTAGTGTTAGCTAGCGGTTAGCAGCGTCCGTTCATTTCAACGGTCAGCGATGCTAACAGGCCGTTTAACGGTCAACTGACCGGAGCTGCTTCACTATCAACAGGTTTCACTCACAGAGAAGACAAACAACAAGTTAACACTAATGTTCACTGAAATTCAAGCTGTAAAAAGGTCAATATCACCTCACAGCCGGTCCCGTTAGACGTAAAGCAGATTAAAGTTTCCAACTGCTGTTTTTAATACCTGTGTCTTCAGTGTGGGAGCTCATCTTCTCGTCAGACAGAGTTCACCTGACGAGACAAAACGCGTCCATCAAAAGTCCAAGAAACCTGTAAGAGTCATTTTTGTCCAAAAGCAGCAGAGCTTTGGTGTCTAAATGATCAGCAGCAGTGTCAACTTCAGGAAACAACTTTCCCCGGTCTAAGCCTGCGGAAATCACGTCAACCTCCTTCCTGTTCTCAAATGCCTTTCCCAGTTTGCTTTGACTTTTTATTTGGCTGCTTTTTATCCTGGTTAAATACCAGGAAAAGTGTCCACAGGTTTGAAATTAAAACGGCCACACCCTGGACATTATGTATCCGGTCATGTCCACTGATTAGTGACCACTGGAGGTCACTGGACAACAATTTTAATTTTATAATTGTATGTCTGTTACAAAAATGACAGCAAACACTGTTGCATAATTTATGAATGGATTTAGTTTGATGTATGTAAGTGGAGATTTCTGGCTCAGAGTATGAGAAACTTTTTTTTAAGAAACCAGCCTTTGAACATGATTGTGTTGATTACTTATATTTAGACTTTTGCATTACAAGTTTTCACAAAAGGGGAAAGGTCAGTGTGAAGGCAGCATACAGAAAGGTTGGCAGGTAAGCAGGTAATTCATTCATGGATTCTTTATCTTAAAGGGCATTATAGATCCACAATTTTTAACTGGCTAGAGTCATCTCTGCACAGCTTTCATTTCGGACTAACTGATAAATAAAATAGAAATAGTATCACTTGGCCTGTGTTACTCTGTCATGGCTCCATGTGCTCCCCACGACCTAAACTGTCCATTTCCTCTCTTCAGCAAAACTAAAATCAGCCCAGAAATCAGTTTGCAGGAAAGTCTGTCCTGTTCACAGCGCTAGTTGCAAGTACAAGTTGTAAAATGAGCTTTGACTGTGTGTTATCAGCTTTGGCATGTAGGTCACTGTTCATACTGCATGCTGATATGATGTGAAGTCCTCTGTTGTCCTTTACAGAGTTCTGTAATCATGTTGTGTATGTGTATGATAGACATTCAAACAATTGATAAGGTTTGACAACTTTCCCATCTTCTAAATCAAAGAGCAAGACTCCATTTATTTGATAAACAAACTTATTCTGTTTAACACTGACAAGTAAAATAATTCAGATATGGAAAAAAAAAAAAAACAGCTTAATATTACCCTTGAAACCTGGAAACTGTATTTTACTGGCAGCAGTCTTTTTGCACCTGTTTCCTTTGCCTGACAAACGCATGACTACACAAGGTTCACCGTTTCCTGTGTTTGCTTTTCAATAACAATAAGAAATGTTTTCACCAAACTTGATAGTTATTACTGTGTGATTACACCTTCATGCTGTGGCCAAAACTGTGGGTCTATTCATAGAACTTATCTGACTCGACTTTCCAGCCCTGATAATCTTACATGCCTCGCTTCGATTTTCATGCCTTCATCTAGAAATGTGATATCTGAAAGGTCATGCATCCTGCCTCTTATTCATCTGCAGTCAAACAGGGTGTGGCGACAATAAAACTGTGAAGCAGAGCATACAAGCAGAGAAGAACAAATTCTCAGTCATCTGGCCTACGTACAAATGTTTCGACTGACTGGTTTAATTGCCTGATCTGTAAAACTAAGTGTCTTTTTAAAGAGTTGAGCCAAAGCAATACTTCAAATCTTGTGTTTACCAGAGATGTCCTCTTAATTTTTTGTGTAAATAAATGAGCCAGCATAAGAAATTATAAAAATCTAAAAGAAATTAAAGAAAAATATTAGTATACGTGTCAGCATTCTTTAATTTTAAAACCAACATATTAGATATATTTTGATAGTATTTTTATTGCAATAAGTGGTTTTTTTTTTACTTTTGCAGAATAATTTTTTTTTTATTATAGGTTTATTCCATACACCAAACATGAAGGCAGATTTTTGTATGTGAAGATCTACTTGATGCTAAACTTTATTTTAATTCTGATGTGGAAATCTGAGAATATTTTTTACATAAGATATTGTACTTTGGAGCTTACAAATATTTCTGTCAAGTTCAAACACATATATATATTTTCAAATTTAAATATGAGCCTCAAAACAAAGGCAGAGCAGACTTCCACCTAATAAAAATCGAGACAAAGATGGTGTATTTCAGTTCTTCTAGCCTGTGCCTGAGAAACGCAGAAAAAACAAAGGACTTATTGACTTTAGAATTACGGAGACATTATCAAATGCACTTTTATGGAGGTTTGTTTAACTTTTTTATTATTATTCATTCTTTATTATCTTATTCTCAAAAAGAGCCTCCTACAGTATATTGAACATTGTTTTTATTCGTCATTTGTAATTAAAAACATGGTCACAATGTAACAGGAAAATACAAAAAGTAGATTTCATTACTGGTAAAATGTTTGACTTCTGTATATTGACTTCTATAACAGGAGTTGTGCATATTATTGAATATTCTACATATCTAACAGACATTCGATGATGTGAACTGGATTACCTTCATGATAGCAAGCGGCCAAAGTACTGTAGAAAATGCTGGTTAAAGTCTTAAAAAACACAAACTGATACAAAGTGACTCATGTAAACCAGTGCTGTATGCCGTTTAACCAAAATACAATTTCTCTGATAAAGTAATAATATAAATAGTTTGCAAATGTTTAAATATCTTAAAGTGGTTTACGCCTGAATTCCTTGGACTGGAGAAGAGGCACAAGTACATTTATATAAATGCTCACGACAAATAAGTGGTCAGTAACAAACACTAATGAACTGCAGGTAGTGTGGTTTTAGTGTTCTTACAGAGGTAACATCATCTAAAGAGTACACCGGCTGTACAGTATCTGAAGCACCAGATCTTAGGTGGGTTTCTACGAGAGTACCATGTGTTTGTAATTTACATCCACACACTTCAACAATGCAGCCGTACTGAGTGGTCAGAGTGACGGCTGGTGTGGGACCTTGGCAAAGCTTTCATTTCATTTGGTCCAGTGTCAGTGTGGGGATGCTGAATCATCTGTTTCTCTACAAGTCCATGTCCTGATCGCTCACACTCTGGCGAAGGTATTCGTCGTACAGTTTTTTCTAAAAAGGGAAAAAAATTGACAGTTAAACACAACCCTACGCTGCCTTTTTATTGGCAGTAGTATTTGAGGGTCACACACACAACACACAGAACACACACGATACCTTTTTGCTCTTGACCACCTCCTGAACGTACTCCAGCTTCTCCTGCAGTTGCCTCTTCTGTTTGCCGGACAGAGTTGGTTGAGTCCTGCAGAGGATTGATGAGATTTTGTTATTATTAACACACAAGCTCAAGTTGGGAAAAAGTGAATGCAAAACCCAAAGATATTTAATTTATTATAACATAGAACAAAGAAAAGCAGCACATTCTTGAAGGGATATTTGGCACTTATTGTTTGAAAAATAAATAATAACCAACTGGTTATTTAAGTAGTTGGAAATATTTTTGCAGGTTGTTTGTGTCCACTGGAGAAAGCAAGATTAACAAACTAGCAAAAATAAATAAATAAAATACAAATGACATTTGTGGTTACAGAGAATAAAATTTTTGTTATTACAATATTGATGTAATTTTTGTCAATGCTTTACATTCTGATCCTTTTATGCAGGCACTATATACAGTATATTGAGTATATGGTTATTTTATATAGACTATTTATGTATTGAATTATGAGAAAGCATGCTATATTGTAATATGTCATTATGAAGATATGCATTTACCTATATCTGGAAAGAAGATTTTGGTCATATGACACAGCTTAGTTGTATGAATGAAAATGGTGCCTTTACAGTGCAGCAGATTCAGCAGCATCAGACTGAATGCTGTGATGGAGCTGAGATCTTGCTGTCCTACCTGAAGGAGAAGCGTGCGATGATGAGCAGCAGGAAGGAGAAGAGGACCAGTCCGCCACAGCCGTACAGCTGCTGCTCCACAGAGAAGGACTCAAACACTCTCACTACAGGAGCCTGTGGATTACAGGAGCAGCTAAAATCAGACCCGACTGCTTTATATGAAGACAATTCAATGACTACAACTCAACAGTGAATGCTGCACTCACCAGGTAGAGTGAGAGAGTATCTGTGCCCTCGCGGCCCAGAGCCACCTCCAGCAGCTCCTTGGACAGAATGCCCAGCACGAGTAAGGCCATCAGAGCCAGGGGGACGCTGAAGCCCAGCAGAGTCAGTAAGCAGCTCTTACAGCGCGCCCGGCGGTTCTGAACACTGGTCTGCCTGCGAGAGCAGAAGGTCAAGGTTATTCTCTGAAGGCATCACGGACTCCTCACACTGTGCGACTACTTCAACATTTATGTTTTTGTTTTTTTTGGCCTGACAGTATTTTTATTTGCTTGATCAGATGATTCTGTCATGTTTTGCTTTTCTGATAAGTTTTTTATCTTGATGTATATTTATTAAGAAAAAATGTCACTGAAAATAAAGTTGTGATATTTCATCAAAATCACTTTATCCTAAAGGTCTCATTTATAACGACCAAACATAAACCATTTGAAAAAGTCGGATCCTGTTAAAAACAGTAAATTTTGTATTCCTGACCACAACTTGGAAGCTATTAATTACTCAGCTGAGGCCAACAGTCACAAGACAAAAAAATCAGTAAAACTTGACCTGACTTAAAGGCTTACACAGAGCAAGTATAAGTAGAGGTTGTAAAATGTGTATTAATATGTGTATTGGGGAAAGTTTTGCATATATAGATTATTTTCTTTCACTAAATCCTAACAATATGAAAAAACATGAAACTATCCAGTGTTCTGAGGTGTGTGTTACCTGTCGTTACTGAGCGTATCAATGATGGCCTCGCTGATGAGCTCACAGTCCTTCTCCAGGGAGTTGAGTGTATTCTGGACCGTTTGGTTGATGGTTTTCTCAACAGTGCGACACACCTCTTCAATCTGGTTTACACAGCGACTTGGCTATAAACAGGAACAAAGACAACAATTTACAGTGAGTCACCAGTCAGCAAGTACATCTTATAAAACTCATTGGAATGATATGCAAAGAACAAGCTGAAATGAAGGTGAAATTGCACATCAGGGCTCAATGAGAGTGCAAGCCTTACTTTATTTGGATTAGGAATGTAGATGGTGGGCATGTCAAAACCACATTTGTTTAGTCCTGGTCGCTTGCAGAGCTCCTGGACAATCTGCATCATTACTCTCTGAGACAGACAGTCACAAGAAGACAAAAATAAATAAATCAGAGGGAGAAAAAGTACCACTTTTTAGTCTGCATAGGCAATGTCTAGTATTTCTGTTAAAAAGGACTATATATTTTCGGAAAGTGAAAATCCATTTACTTGTGTTCTGTACTCAAACATACTTTAAAACCTGCACTGGTAAAGACACTTGACAGCAGCTTTAAACTGCCCACACACTTTAACATGAAGAGGACGTGCTCTATTTTAAGGTTTTATTACTGTTGGAGCCTGACAATACCAGTGCGTGCTTTAAAGAATCTTATACATGTAAAAACTCCTTTTTTATGTGACTGGATAATACATTTTCATTAAATTTATGAAGAATGACAGCAGTCCCAAAACAAGCTTTTAATTCAAGCGGTTTCAGTGCATACCTGTCTGTCCGACTCTCCCCCGGCCTCGTCAGCCTTGCTCAGGTAAAAACGCAGTCGATCTCCGTGTTTCTCATTCATTCTCTCCACAATGTTGAGGGATCGCTTGCACAGAGCCTGACCCATGGGGTCAAAGAAGACCAGAATCAGGTCACAGAGCTCACCTGAGAGTGACAGAGGGGAAGAGTATAATTCACAACAGATTAAACCCACCATTACAAAATAGCAGTATGATCAAACATTTCTAGGTGAAATTCTTTTTTTCTTTTCTAAAGTGTCAATTGTTTTACTTGCTTCTAATTTAGAAATGTAGCATTGTGTATCATGTCACAGTTTCATCATACTGTGAAGTTATGATTCCACTGAAAGATGATTACAAAACTGTCTGCTTTGAGGCAATCAACGTTAGCTTGCAAAGGAAGTGGTGAGAGGAGCAGTTAACCTGGAATAACCTCACTGATGGCACATAAACAATATGGCAGAAAAAACATGGGCTAGTGCTTTTGGAGGCCAGAATTTCACATTAACTGGAGACATCGCAGATTAAACAAATGTTGCTCTTTTTTTATCTTGTATTATTGTTATAAACCCATTTAAATTACCACAGCATCACAAAACCAGCTACCACAGAAGCCTTTTAGACAACTGGATTAGCGGTAACTCACCCAGCCACAAGATCACCTCGTCCACATCGAAGGGATACTTCATATCACCGTCAACCAACCCGGGCGAATCCACAAAAGTCACCAGGCTGAACCGTTTCTGTCGCGACGTGCAGATCTCTGTGCTCAAGTACTCCGACACACCTAAAAATAACATCAGAAATCAGATCACATCAATACTGGTTACCTAAAATTTAAAAAAAGACATCATGCTGGAGCCACATGCACTATAAAATAAGTTCCTCTTTCTGGCTTTAACAAAACAGCAGCACAACAGTGTGAACATATCAGTGTTTCTAAAGAATGAGAAATGTAAGAGTGCTGCCACACTGATCCAGTTGTGTTGTTAGTGTAGCTTAAACTACATCCAAATCATTGTCAAATAAACAGACAAAACAAAAATATCTCTGCATCAGAATGCTGGGAATTTGGGAATGGATCAGTGTGGCGGCAGCCTGAGGGGAGACAAAGTGCATCATTGTGGCAACTCTTGAGAACAGAACAGGGAAGGATTGTGATTTGAGCTGAAATCTCACCTTTGAACTCTTGCAGAGGCTTGAAGTGTGGATAAAGATGAAGGGTGGCATTTCCCTAAAGAAAAAGCAGAACCAGATCAGTCATGATAGTTTGTGAAGTTATCAGGATCCGCAGAAGAACTGAAAACACTAGGGGGGGAATAAATTTAATAAAATAAGTCATTATCATAAGAAAAGGCTGAATAAAACAGTCAGTCTTGTGACATAAGAACTTTAATTTGAAATCACTTTTTCCTAGACCAAATGTACACCTATCTTACAATAAATGACACCTTGTTGTACGGTTGCACTCACTGTGAGAGATTCTCTCTTGCGTCCACTTGTAACGAAGCTGAAGCCTTGGGTCTCAATAGCCACTCCAGTGCGCTGAATGTGTTCTTCAACATACCTGACAAATAAAATGACAAAAAAGAACGATTCATGAACATTTAGGTGTTCGCAAGCTAGTGTTGTCCTCTGTCCAAACTAAATCAATGAAAACTATTTTATTCTACAAAATCAATAGAGTGGTGCATACTCTGCATTGGCTGACACAAGTATCACAGTAAATGCAGCTGCACTCATGCATTATGGATTGCATTTATCAGTTAAATGTTCCAATAAATTTAATACAAAACTGTGCCAAGGAGGGATGTAACAGAATGCATCAGTCGCACATTGAGTTGTAAAGTTTCAGCCGAAACGAGGCGTTCTAGGTAAACCTGTTATATCCTTTTAACATGCAATTTTCTGTTGCATGCTGCTGATATAAAGCATCACTTTGTTTGCGAAGGGTTGAGCAGTGTGATGTTGGGTGGACAGACTTGCCGCAGGTAAAACACATTGAGATTTTATTTTGTAAAAACATATTTACCAGTTGATGAAGGAGCTCTTTCCAGCAGAGTGGTTTCCCATCAGCATCACAGTGATCTTTTTTCTGGGTGGCAGCAACTTGACACCAACAGACTCAGCCACTGTGATCAACCCTGGACAGAACAAACCTCTATGTCAAAGATGTATATTTCAATTAAAACTGAAGCAATCACACTGCTGTGGTTGCACCTGCGGGACTGTCAAGAGCAAGACATGAGTGAGCTGCAAACATTTTAAAGTAATGACTGCATATTAATAAAGTGTTTGTGCTTCATTCATTTTCTGGGGACCCACTATTCCTGGCGACGGCTTGTCTGTTCCTTCTAAACTGACACAAATTTTACAAAAAACTCTGAATATTATGAAACAGCTTACATTGCAAAACGTTGTGACGCTGCAGCTGACTCATTAGTAATTAACTGGCAGCTGTGTATGGCTAATAAAACTAGCATTAAAGCTAGCTAGCCAAATCACAAATCCTTGCTTAATAGCTAGCTAACGGTTAGCCCTCTGTATCAGGGATAACGCCTCTTATTTTATAAGTTAGCTAACGTTAGCTGACCCGAGGTTAGCAAACAGCTCGCTATCCTAACTTACATATAAAATAGGTGAAAGTTGGGAGGGTTTGAGTCCAGCAAATTATGTCAGCCAACTCACCACTGTCGGGATCCGTGTACAGTTGATGACAATCCCGCAAGATGCGCTCATCGCAGGACACGCCGGTCGACTCTGCGTTTGCGGCACTACGACTCTTGATTTTCCCAGACATTGTTAAACGGTGATTATGTCAAACTTCAGAAAAGACTTGTTGAAGTCAGCGACTCTCTGAAGCAGCAGTGAACAAAGCCGGTTTGCCTAGTTTGAATCAACCCGGTCCGTTGAAACACGGGGTTGAAACGTCTCCTGGCCACGTCGTCAGCTTGTGCGGCTTTTGTCGCACAGACTCATGGGAAATGTAGTTCCTCAATTGAATTACTATGCTGTGTAGACCCATACGTGTAACTCACCAGACTGTCAACTGACCTAAATAACGGCCACTAAACTGGAGGAAAAGCATAACAAATAAGTTTCTTTTTTTACTAAAATATTCAAAATGGAAAAGCTTATATCAGAAGGTCTGTGAGGCCAGAATGCATGGCTATCTAGGATTTCTTTGAGAGGTAACATCTAGAAGTCTTTATAAGTGTGATTGTTCAGCATGTGAAATGTGACACAGCATAAACTACATTAGTTCAAAAGTGACACAAACGTGGTCCTCATCATTAAGCCATATTTGAATAACAATAATTAGAAGATGTTTTATACCAGACCTCTGTAAACCAACACAACCATCTTTTCAACACTTGTGTAAAACTCCAGGCCTTTGGACCTAACCTGGATTTAAGCTGTGCTATAGACTTTGCACTTTATAAAGCGGTATGGAGTAACTACACATACATAAGCTGGTTTGCCAGCAGCAATGTCATTAAACAAATGTTTCTAATGCAGTTATGTCTGAATTAATTTATAGACACATCATACCTTTAGACTGGCAACTACACACTAATGAGGTTGAGTCTGGAAATAAAATCCATGTCACTGTTACTGTTAAGGCTGTGCTTACCACTGAGCCTGGCCTGAAAACAAGTGATGAGACCATGCAAATACGTACATTTTAATATTCCTAGCTTTAAAATACTCTTTTTGGACCTGCTTGGATGTCTTAATTTGTCCTACCTATAACTAGAATATAAAATTGCAGTAAAAAGACAGTATAGCTTGCTGATGTCAGAGTGAGGACAGTAACTGTGTATTCAAGGCCACACAGGAAAAGATTGCACTCAATTTAGTAAATGATTACAGAGTGGCCTCCCATTATACAGAAGTAGCCTATAGAGAGTGTTTGGGCCTGGATCCAGCTAATGAAAAGATCACTCTCAGCCTCAACACAGACAGCACACAAGTTAAAAGTGAAGACACAACGGAAAATGAACAACTATTTGTCCAAATAAAATGTATTTTTCCATAGTTTTATTTGTCCATTAAAAGATTTCCTTTTCACAATGAGAAACACAACTTTTGAGATAAAAATAATAATAATAATAATAATAATCACCACACAGGCTGTGACAGCTAATATTACTATGTGACATCAAATACAGTGGACAATGTATAATAATTACTTTCAAGACACACTTATAGTTTGTGAGGAAACAAATGCAAAAATCAACTCAAGAATTCATACTGATTTACAATTTCAAGTGAGTGAAATGAATAATAAAACCACTTTGGTGTCAGCTACATTCAGGGGAATTTTAATAATTGTACACCTCTTGGTTCATTTTACATATTACATCATAAACTGACAATCCAGTCAGCAATGCCTTATGTATACCATTGGTCACAATGAGAGACAAAATCACATTAGGCAGAAAAAAAAGTACTCTTGAAGGCGTTGGTTTGAGGAGTTTTTGATCCACAGGCTGCCAGTTTGAATGATACAGCTGGGGAGATCTGGATGGGAAATTCTCTTTCTGCACCAACAAATGCTATTAGTGCTCTGACTTTAAATGCCTCAGTGGAGCCAGTAGGTGCCCTGATTTTTCTGGGAGTCCATCAGAGCTGAATGTGCATCTGCATAGGTGTGACACACAATGCAAGGAGCAGTGGGCTGCACATTTCTGCATGCATTTTTTGTGGTGGTGGTGGTGGTGTTTAAGGTACTTATCCATAGTCCATGCACTGACATGGATGCTAATTTATGTACTGTTGTGGACGGGATCAGCAGCAAAACAAATAATTTAAGTCCCACTTGTAAAAATAAAATCAGAATCAACTTAAGTGTTTGCAATATTTGCAACATTTTCACTGCTTAACATTGCTGTCAGACAGCCCATTCTGAGCGGGAATCTTTCTTTAAAGCTACCAAACGTCATGAACAAAAATAGTAATTTAACCTTGCAGGACATGAGACTTGTTGATCTACCACTGCTTCGATCGGTTACTTTGTTTGAGACACCAAAGTCCATAATAACACAAACAAACTAACTGTTGGAGGCCGCAGTAGAACAGCACTTTACGTGTTCTTTGAGGTAAATGTGTTTTTTGTCAAAGGAATCTGGTGGGTTTGAAGAGAGCAACTTAGACTTTAACACAGCTGTCTGATCGCGAGGTAAAGCTGTGTAAATATCCTAAATATAACATACACTTAAACTGATATTGATGTTGTTAGGTTGTTTACATATATTTAACTACCTGCTTTCCAACCTGGGGGTGTGTTGATCACCATCTACTATAGGTAATACACTGACTGTGGGTAAGTACCTCATACCACAAAACTATCTCTTTAATACAATTGAAAATTTCATCATGCAGGCAAATGTTGTGGGCTGAGCAGTTATCAGATCAAATAAAAAGGGCTTACAAAAGGTGTGGCACCTCCTTGACCTGTTGTGAACTTAATTGAATAAAGCTCTTCTTGTACAGCCACACACACACCCCTTTCCCATAAGTGCATAGAGAAGTTGGCATCCTCACAAGTTTTATAGCACACAGAAAATTCAAAGCACATCGTTTGAAACCTTTTAATTCAGCCAGAAGAAAAACATGTTTTGCTGCAAGGACTTGGCAGTCTGTTGTTGCTACCTGTTGATGACAGAAGTGTCATGAATCCTAACAGATATGTGCCATTTAATGCGTAAGTCTCAATCCCCTGCTCGGTCGCAAAGTACGCCCAGCAGTGAGATGACACGTACTGATGTGAACGTTTTGGAAGAGGCAGGCTGTTACGTGTGAAATGGCCTTAGCTTCCACCGTCTGTTAGCACTTGAAAACATGTTTGTCCTCCAGCTCTGCCTCGCTGTGTGGAGCTCCATATCTTCATATTCTATCGCATCCAAAGATCAAAGTCAGTCGACTTGACCCGTCTCATTACACTTAAATTAATGTAGTATGTGTTATGTTCAGCAGCTCATTGTTTGTTCCTACATGATCATGCTGAGTTAATGTGATCCTTGTTAACATTGAATAAATTAGCATAATTAGTGCCAATAAAAATAATGTGGTGTGCCACTCAGCAGCATGATGCATTTTAGAGTCTCATGTTCAGCTTCATCAGGTTAAAATCTTTTTTTTTTTATGTACAATTCCTCTCTTTTTTTTTTAACAAAAGTCGAACAGCAGCTCTAATACAAGCTGAGCCGTGTCCTCCAAGCAGCAAAGCTTTCAAACTTCATTCAACACATTCTGCTATATTAATCTTAAATTGCACTCAGTGTTGCTGTACATTATATAATGAGTTCAAACAAATAAAATGCATATCAAGCTTTAACTGTTATGATTATTATGTTTAAATTAGTGAGGGAAGATTTGCATAGGGTTAGGTGTCAAGCATCTTAAATGAACGAGCCCTCTCTGCACGCAGAGAGCAGCTTAATGTTTCCTTCATCGTCACGTCACGTCACTCCGTCGGCCTTCGTTACCAGTGAGCTTTCCTCTCTTTGGCAACCAGCTCCAGGAGATGGGAATGATTCGCATAGAGCGGGAAGGACGACTCAACATCAACCCACCGGACTTGTCCTGCGTCATCGCCAGCTTGCAGCGGCAGCTCGCTCACACTGTTGCCTACAGTAACAACATAGATATGTCATTGTCCTAACAAAAAAAAACCCTGTTTGTATACGCAAAGTGAAAATGTTTTTTTTATGTGTTGCAAATTGCTGGAGCTGCTGTGGCATGAATCAGGGCTCTAAATCCTTTTACACATTCAAGCTTTTTCTAGGTGCATTTTCAAGCCTTTGCAGCACCTTACAGCTATGATAAATGGCATATTTACATATACATACATACAAATACATACATACAAATAATTTCACTTTTTTTTATCATATTAAATTAGATGTTATTGGGCTTATAATAACCAAAATGTGTTTTATGAGAGCAATGTGAAACTATCACCTACATTTCAAGCACTTTTGGGCACTTTTCAAACCTTAAAAACACAACATTAAAATCAGCATGTAACAGTGGAACCCTGACAAATAAAATACTAGATTTCTAAAGTGCCACATTTCAAACAGTGACGATTAAAAACGATAAAAACATATTTCCTCATTACTGTTACCTGATTCATCATGGAAGTTGACGGCCACCGACTCCATCCAAGCATTATCAGTGTTTCTAGGATCATCTATATAGCCTTTATACACCTGAGGGAGACAAAGAGATATTCTAGTATTCCTCAGAAGCACTTGTCGACTAAAATGTGTCAGCCAACAAATGAGAAGGTGTCAGTTCCAGACCAGAAACCCTGGAGATTTGAAGAGTTTGCTGATGCGTTCACTGATTTTGGCTCTATCTGCAGGTGGAATTGCCAACGTGTTTAGCGCTTCTTCTGAGAACTCGCGCTGCAGCGTGAGAGAGACCTGCTCTCCTGGATCGACCATCCCCTACAGTACATACACACACACAACAAGTCACAGGGCTGTGGGCACTTTTCAATGCCCTTAACGACTTACAGCTGTCTTTTTTTATTTTTTTGAAGAAATGTAAAAGCCACCAACCCCAGGGACGGCCCACTCCCCACAGTCTTTTCTCTTGATAGCCACAAACTGCAGGATAGGCCGCTTGGACACTGCATGAGATATCTTTGCTCCTTTGGCATCTACTTTCCATCTGTCAGACGGAGACACACATCGGCCGATATTGGCTTATCAAAGGCATATCAGTACTGGTGTATGTTGTCTGATATGTGCAATTATGAAAACTTCTTTACACAATATATTATGCAGCAAACATTGCTTGGCATGGTTAAGAAATAGTGTTAGTTATTCTTTTTTTTGTTTTTAATAAGGAGCAATTGACTGAAACTGAACTGTAATCCTGTTTATTTAGCTATTCATTTTATTCCTATTTATTCGTTATTTTCTCAGTTATCATTTAAAGAACTGGCTGACAAGCAAATACATCTTTTGTGTAATGTAGAATTATCTAAAACAATGTAAAATATGATTTAGTAAAGTTTTATGTTTGAGAAAGCACCCCTGAGGGTACCTTTACAGAGAAAAATCAGTGCACAATCAACACACAACATGAAAAGGTCCATTTTCATTCCAGCTCAAAAAATTACTATATCAGCCGTCATACTGGTTATCAATAAATCTTCCACCTCTGAAATCAGAATCACTATATCAGTCAGGCACTACTGCAAAGTGCACACATTTTATGAGAACTTAATATGGCCTTGTCCAAATTAGTTACCAACTGATTTTTCTGTGTTGGAATAATTACTTATTTACTAACTTGAGAATGGTATCTGGATATACCGATGTGTTTTGTAACGAAAAAGTTACCTGGTGACAATGGGATCCGCTGCGTGATTGGGTCCCCAACGTCCCAGCAAACCTCTACCAATCACCCCTGTGCGTCCATGAGGATTTCTATACGGGTAAAAAAAAAAAAGCAAATTTGCAAATGTATTTATACAATGATAATAAATAAGAACTATTTTACACACTCACAAGTAGTTATTTTGGAGTCTATTCTCACTGGATGAAAATCCCTGAATGTAGATGTGAACTACATGTTTTTGAGCAAAACCAATCCAACTGACAGTGTGAGAGCAATTTCTTTTGGTATCTGATGACTTACAGTGGCTTGCCCTTTTCCAGTTTGTAGCTGCCTTCAAAGCTTGTCCTATCCACACCAGCATCTACAGTATTGAACTTTGGAGAGAAAGAGCTGTGCAACAAGAAAAGTCATTAAAATTTGCATGAATAAACTCCAGTTGAGCTTATGAAAAAGTCAGAATGTCTCACAGCAGCCAAGAAAATAACTACAGACCAAACTTTATCTAACTTAATTAACTTTAAATTATGTATGTGTTGCTCACCCAATATCAGGATCCGCCCATACCGGCTTCTTTAATACTGCAGGGTCGGTGTAGCTGACTGGACTATACTGCGGCCAGTTCTGACCCCAGCTCACTTTGTCATCAGGCACAAGGAAGCGCTTGGTTTTGGACCCAGGATACTGGGGGCATCTGGATTTGAAATGAGGCGCTGCTGAGGATGGCATTGTCCGCACACTCGTAGTGTAGAAGTTACAACGACTGGTACTGATGGGCTGACTGATCCTGAAAGGGTGCGAGGATGAGCAGGTGATAGCAGGCCTGCAAGGATAGAAATATGAGACATGGAAATCCAGTAAGTAAGCCCTGCTTTCTCTTTCCTGCAGCAACGTGGTCCTGACACCACCCAACAGGCACTCCTTGCACTCCTGGCTCTTCAGCAATGATGGAGTACATTGCCCCCTTAAGTGATGAAAGTATAAATCTTCAGTCATAAACTAGCAACACTGAAATTCAGGAAGAAACCAAACATTTGCGGTGAGCTATACTACAATACACATCTGTTGCCACAATGTAAGCATGATGGTTTAATTTGGGTGTTATTTCTTTGATTCAGTTTGACATAATATTTAATATTAATATGATAAAATGGAAATACGTTTGACTTTAATTTTGCACATAAGCAATGTCAATATACTGTGCAGCTATGTAAAACAGTTGGCCGATGGTTGTGTTAACTGTAACATTGATTTCATTCAGGTGATCGGAGACTCTGACAGAAATAGCCACTGCAGCACATAACTATGTCCACTTTCGATGACAGTGTTAGCCAAAAACCGAAACAATGCAATATATAGTTATAGCTTCTCGTTAAACCTTTATGACTAACATTACCTAACCCCGGGGATGCAGACGGTATACGGGAGTCCGAAGAGAGTGAGCGCAAGACGAATCCGGCCGATCCAGTCCCGTCGCAGGAGAAAATGTACCATTGAGAGAAATTAATCAATGTAATAACCACAACATGCGGCGCCAAGCAACCAGGAAGTGCTCCGCCCGACGCAGTGACATCACAAAGGGGTGTGGCTACGGCAGTCGCACACGTTTCCATGGTGATAACATTCAAGTTGGTGAATCTGTCTATGTTCTAAACAAATTAAAAAAATCTAAATATTAACAAATGGAATTAAACCGATACCCTAAATTTGATATGTATAACTTGTTACATTTTGAGACATGTTTATGCTTATTCTTAGAAACTATTAAAAATATTTTAGAACTAATGCATTGTAATTTTGATTTTGATTTGATATCTTCCAATAAATTATGATAAATTATAAACAATACGTTCTTCTGAAAGGTAAATTAAGGTCATTTCGTTACATTTTAATTACCCTTTTCAAGTTTTTTCACAGTTTTGCTCCTGGATGACGAAATTTACCTCCATATGTTAGACATTTTTCCCAAAACAGAAAAAAATGAATAAGGAAGTTTACTTTTTTTTATTACCTCTAAAATGTGGACAGGCTTTACAAAAAATATCAATACTTTCAGAAAACTGGATCTTCCCTATTTTCTGAATATTCAAACGATTAATGAAGGGAAAAATCGGTCGATTATTTTATTATGAAGATAATCCTTAGTTTCATCCTTATGTTGCTGTGATGCTAATTGTGACCAAATGCACAGGGCGTGTAAGTGGACGACCACAGTTATAATCAATAACGGGTTTTCTCGACCATTGATATTAATATGTGTAAAATGTACGGCTGCACAATACATGTATTATCATTTACTGGCAACTATAATATTTCCTTCCTGTTTTTTTTTTATCAAGGCATTAGTGATAAACAGTGTATCCTGTTAGCCAAACCTACTCAATCCTTACGTCGTACAGGGTGGATACATAAAAAACCCCAATAAAATTACAATTTGAACATAAAGTCTGTTATTCTTGTCACAACAGGCAGCATGCAACATATTTCGGCACGCCCACTCGTGGCTGCTGCTACATGTTTATTTTGCAGATTGCGCTCGTTTCGTTGTAACAATGGAGCTAGGCAGGCGGTGCCTCCAGCCAACTGACGCGACTCCGCTCAAACAAGTCGCCCTCGTAGAGCATATCTAACGCACCTGTATTACCGTAGTCTGGCACGCGCATTTACGCTCAGTGCTGAGACCAAATCCGCGCTCGCGCACGAAATCCATTTACACTCCGGTAGTAGAGAGGGCCCGGATCGAGTCGCTTTGCTCCGTCAATCAAACAATCCGCTCGGTTAAAGCCCCGCACAGACGTTAAACGGTGCTAAGATCGGGTGGTGGTCCCTCGGCGACACACACTGACAGAGCAGGAGCGGTTTGGAGAGGAAGAATGGCGGATTCGAGCTGCGCCGCAGCGGTCGGGGCCGCAGGCTCCAACTGCGCTGTTGCTGCCGGGGCGGCTGGCACGGTTGCGCAGGATGGAGCGCCCGCAGCTGCGGGAACCAAGGCCGCGTCCGAGTCCGTGAAGGGCCAGATTTTTGATGTGGGCCCCCGCTACACGAACCTGTCGTACATCGGGGAGGGGGCGTACGGAATGGTCTGGTGAGTTGTGCTTGTCGTCTCTGCTGGGCCACCGTAGTGTTTAAATCAAAAGGGCTAGCTAACATAAGCTGTTTGTTAGCAAATACTGTTAGCCAGCTAACCCTAGTTTCCCCTAGTATTCAACAACCGTTATCCAGTAAATGTGAGTGTTGTGTCTTTTGTATGTGTGTTAAACTGCTGCAAAACATTCTGACACTGATAAAGCTGAAGGCAGCTCATGTTGTGGTTAGCAGGTTAGCTGACTAGCTACAGGCGTGGCTATGAGCTCTACAGGAAACAAGATTGGGAGTGATTGCGCAGGACGTAGTTTGGCACCCGATAGGAAATCTTTTGCAGACTGCATTTGACCGCAAATCTAAGTTAGCCATCGCTATAGTCATTTTATACGTCCGGCATTAGTCTCACAACCACATTAAACCCTGCTTTAACGCTGACTGATAAACATTCAGCTTGCAGCAAGACTGCTGCAGAGGATGCGAGTAGGATTTATCAGCTGTAGCGAGGCCTTTCCTCGTGCAATCGCTGTATGTGATCTACAGCCTTGTGTGGACATGTTAAGCAACCCTGTTGCACTTGACTTCAGTGCCAAGTCATCGCAAATCGAGGCTGAACTGTGAACAGGATCGGATGTGACAGCACTGCGTGTCGGTGCAAAGTGGTTGGTAGCATGAGAGCCAGGCCCACACATCCATTTCAACGAGACGTGTTGATCGCTGTCATTTTCATACAGAAATGTGTCAGCACAGTGTATTTCTGATCGTGTCATCATGGCCATGTGATTCCACTGTTGCAGCATTTGGTGTTTGTAAACACTGTCAACAACCACTGGGTGGTACAGTGAAAGAAAGCAAATTACAGGTTAATGCTCTATGATTTAATACTGTACAGGTGTACAGATGTGACTCTAACCCATTTGTACGTCCAGGGTTGTTTGCTCTCAGTATCTCAGCCGTTGAGGAAGGCACACAGGCATGAGAACTTACCCAGTTAATTGCGGGTGTTGTGCAATAAGAAAACGCGCTTATAGGGAAGATGTGATGTAACTGTTTTTCCTGTTGAGTGTCTGTGTAAAAACCTTGCTTTTCCCCAAAAGAGACTGTGAATTCAAGGGTCCCAAAAATGCATCATTCACAGCTGCTCTCAGCCTCCATCTACTCCACACCTACACCACACTGACACTGAACCTACTCAGGCATACACCTACAGCACTTCATAACATATCACAGCAAAAAAGACGTGTGTCACGTGTGCATCTTGGCAGTGGAAACCGCCTGCAACGCCCTTTTTGGATCTTAGTATGAGCCCAGTTTCTGATAACGTCATTGTGCGTGAATTGAACAGTGTGTAATATGAGACCTGTTTTGTGCTTGTTTCCACATCCACCCTATCCAGCTCTGCTCTGGACAACGTGACAAGCCAGCGCGTAGCCATCAAGAAAATCAGCCCGTTTGAGCACCAGACGTACTGCCAGCGCACACTGAGGGAAATCAAGATCCTGCTGCGTTTTCACCATGAGAATATCATCGGCATCAACGACATTCTCAGGGCACGGCACATTGACAACATGAGGGATGTGTATCCTTTTAATGCTTTACATCTGTATACATGCTGCTCATACCGACGTCACTTAATCACCACACTTAATTTGAATCATTGTACTTTATTGGATTCGATTGATTTTCTAAACCATTTGTTCCAATCTTAGCATTTCACAGTTTAAATCGTTTGTTTTTTACAGTACACTTACAATAAGTGTAGCACTCAAAAGGTGTTAATTTAAACATCTCGACATATTGCATTCAAGAACCTGTAACAAAACCGTCTACACTGACTTTTAAAGGGTCATTTTATTGCAACAGCTTTGCTATTTCATTTTAAGTGTGTGGGGCAATAAGAATTCTGCTGTGACTACACCAAACAAATAAACAAGAAGTTATTAATTCAGGTTTCAGTCACTAAACTCTCGCCTCAGTGCAGAGCTCCAATATTGTTCTGACCAGGAGTTCTGTGAAACAGGAGAAAAACAATTGTGTTGCTCATGATGTTTCTGGCCGGACAAGCTACATTTTCAGCTAAATTTAAAATATAAATAACAGTATTGTTTCTTGTTTCTAAATGCAAAATATATTTAAAGTAAAGATAATGTTACTATATTCTACAGGTAAATACATAAAAAGTAGCCTGTGTTCAATTGTTATTGAAATTAACGGTTTAAACATTTAAGCTCAACTTTAGCCAGTCACACTCTTTATCTTACACCATCTAAAATCAACCATTCAAGTATTTTGATGAGATTTGATTAAATGTATCAGCTGTTGTTATTTATTCAGGTCCGTCTTTCAGACAGCCTGAGCAACAGCAGTAATTTGGGGAGCAGCTAGCAGTGTACTGTAGTCACGGCTGGTCAGTGAGTTTCTCTGTGAAAAGCTGCTTTGTCTGTTTAAAACACTGCAAAGGAAATGTGTGAAGTCCACTTTGTTGTGTTGTTGCTGACTTGTGATGAATCCTGATTTGGGGAGATGTAACCAAATCCAGAGATGGCACCAACACCGCTTGGTGGCTCTTTTCTGTTTGTAGCTCAGCTGATAGGAGCACACTGGGGTGGCTTATATCAGCAGGAGTCTAGAGCCATACCAGCGACTCTTTGAGGCTGTACTGTGGCACAGCTGTGCTTTGAGCAAATACTAACATCAGCATGTTAAAATGCTGCTGCTTAGTTAGCAGGTATACATTGCATATTTATGTGTACATGTACATATGTTTTCGATGTTCAGCATCTTATTTTGGTGTGTAATAGCGTTGGCCATGTGTATAATGTTTTAAAAGGTGTTGATTTTAAGCCAAAACCTGGACTGGTTTCCCCCGTGTTTTACCACTAGGTGTCCCACTTGGCTCAGCAGCCTCTCCTCAGTGAAACATAATGAGACTTAGAGAGCTCATGAATGAGTGTATTGACTCCTGTCCACTTGGTGGCAGTAAGCTAGTTTGCCAAATGACAATCAACAAATGAGAGTGAGGCTCACCTCTTTCAGTGGCTGAAATCCAAAATATTTTCATAATGGCACAGTTTTATTTATCTCTTAGACGTTGCTTTTCCTTCTCTCGTCCGCCCTAAAAGACCTCCTCGTAAACGGACACATCCTGTACATTGTCCCCCTCCTTCCTCTATTAAATTGGCCTCAGCTCGGCAGCAAATTACGCACATTCTGTCAGATTAGAGCAGCCATGTTACTATAAAATCATGTTCATCAGGTACTCGTATTGCTTATTTCTAATGCTTACAATAGGCCCATTTAGCGCTGTCCATACAGGTTGCTAATGCTTTTGCATTTGCCAGAGCGTGTCCTAATGACAAATGCCGGTTCAGCTGGTTTCAAGCTTATAGTCCGGACCAAACTGGCAAAACCGGAAATCGACCCAACTTTAGTGCATCCTATCATTTTCTAATTAGTCCTAAACACAAAGCACAGCCAAGGCTGACAAGAATGTTATGAGTTTTGCAGGTATTTGGTCAACCACAGTATTACAAAGATTTTCCCTGATAGTGATGTAAAAAAGGAAACATCTTCTGGAAACCATGAATGTCCAATAGTTGTAGAGATAATGTGGTGTGGATCAAAGTGATCACTTTGATAGTATGGCCATATGGCTCTATACTACACAGCTATGCTTTACCTTGTGGGCTTCAGCTATGTTTAGCCCTTTGTCATGTCTTTAAAACTGACATCCATCTTAAAACTTTGTTCTCATCTTGAAACCGAGCATCTGTAGATAAAACCCCTACCAGATATGTTATAATTCAAGCCCCTGTTTTTTTCAGCTTGACTGTAAGAAGTCAGGCGGGATAACTGAGTGATAATCCAAAGATTTTTCATGCTTTTTACTATTTAATGCATGGTTTGAGACACAAATGTATTGCACCTATTTGACCAAACTGACTTAAGTGTAAAAAGAGAAGTCATTGTGCCCGGAAGCCGAAGGTCGAACCAAGGCAGATGCAATGCGCATAATCATTCAGCTTCTCCTGGTCTGATTTTATTCATAAACGTATGTCGCTGAATAATTTAAATCACTTTCAGAGCGAGCGGTCCTTATGTTTCTCCCGGTGTCAGTGTTGTTATCCTCCTTGACCCGAGCGTCCTTCCAGCTACATCGTGCAGACTCTGATGGAGACGGACCTGTACAAGCTGCTGAAGAGCCAGAGGCTGAGCAACGACCACGTCTGCTATTTCCTCTACCAGATCCTGAGAGGCCTCAAGTACATTCACTCAGCCAACGTGTTGCACCGTGACCTCAAGCCCTCCAACCTGCTCATCAACACCACCTGCGACCTCAAGGTCCGCTCACACACACACACACACACACCCTCTTAGAGGAAAACTAAACATGCATGGTTTGAACAGTATTTATAGTTATGTGGAAATTAATATGAAGCAAATTCAGTATAGCTGTTAAGCAGAGTTAAAATAAGTACCTGGTCCACTTTACTTCATTTTATTAGAGACAAGTTATATATGTTTATGTCTCATATGGTGCATTCTAGGGAAATGCTTATTTCCAGTAAGCAAAAATATACACAGAAACCGTTATGTTTATTTAAACATTGGTACCAGTTGCGAGTGCATGCACTCAAAGAGATTGAAGGAGAATCTGGGGAATGTTGGATATGGGCGATGGATTGACCCGAGCCCTTAATGTGCTTGCTGTGGTCCTGCACTGTGCAGTGGATAGGTTTAAAATAAAGATACTGGATCAACTTTGGTATTTCCAGACACTCACAGTATGATTGTGTAAAAAAACATCTTGGAAGGCATTCCTCTTTCCTAATAACATTTTGTTCCTAAGGATGTTTATTATTTATGCACTTACGTAGCCAAACATGAAATACTTATGCAGTGCTTTTATGAGCATGTAAACAATGGAAATTAATAACATTTATTGTCCAGTCAGGTGTCGGAAAAGAGCAAAGGTTTCTTTTTAAAGGCATTTTCTATAACACAGTGCAGCAGCAGGATGATTAGTATGGTAGGGGTATAGCTGTTACATCTTTCTTCACCTCCACAGTGATGAATAATATTTTCAAACTACTAGATAACTTGTAACATGTAGTTGATCATTTGGAATGATTGAAAGATGAAGAATAATTTTGATCTTGTGCTTTTTATTTTTGAGAAAATGTAACAGAACTAGAGAGTGTTGTTTTAAACAGAAATACTTGGCAAAAATAAAATCTTTGGGGGTTTGGTGCAAATATAAAAAGGTCTGAGCACGTCCCTCTGAAATCTTGTTTACATCCTCAGTCGGGGCTGGTCAGTCTGTTCCTTCGAGGCTAATTGAACTCTTACTTCATTTGGTTGCTGCAGTGCTTTGCCAGTGGTGGCCTTTATCGGAAACCTACTATAAGCTACTATAAACACACTGATATGAGCCACCAGGGCTCTCTCTGCTCTCCGTTGTGTTGCACAGCTTCAGTGTGAACACTTGTGAACTCTCAGCAGCCGACCATCAATCCCCGGATTAGTTGATCATGTGGGAGGAGTGAAGAACAAAGGCAGCACATGTTGCAGCTGCTTTCTGATACATTCCTCTCCCTTATTACTGCAGCTATATGTTGCATCTGTGACTCTGCGCCACAGAGATAACACATAAATGTAATGTAAAACTAAAATAGTTTACAAAATGTTGGTCTGCACAGTGAATATGTGAGAAAATGATCAAATTCCTCTCTTTCTCTCTGCATTGAAAACCGCATTACTCTGCTGGAATACTGCCTGTTTTCCTACAATTAGGTATTTTATTTAAAAAGGAGCGTAACTTAAAAAGTGTCAAAACAAGGCTTAAAGATTAGAAAATGAAGCAGGAGAATGGGTTTGAGAAATGCATAAAAATGGGAGCTGGCAGAGCTGTATCTGAAGCGGCTCCTCTGGTTTAAGTAACATAATAACAATACATTGGACTTATACAGTGCTTTTCTGGCAAAGATATTTAACAAAGAACAACTAAATAACAATACAAATATTAAATCATCAGGGCAAAGTAAAGAAAAAGGATGAGGAAAAGCCTTAAACATGTACAGGCCTTAGTTTGGTGCTTGACTTATATTCATTTCTGAACTCTGACCCCGTGTGTCATCCTCAGATCTGTGACTTTGGCCTGGCACGGATAGCCGATCCAGAGCACGACCACACAGGTTTCTTGACCGAGTACGTGGCCACACGTTGGTACAGGGCTCCAGAGATCATGCTCAACTCAAAGGTAGGTGTGGGTGGGTGAGTAACTGATGTGGATTCTGTGTTGGACTGAATACCGTCTTCATTTGTCGCACAATATGTGTGTTTGTCTCTCAGGGCTACTCCAAGTCCATTGACATCTGGTCAGTGGGCTGCATCCTGGCTGAGATGTTGTCCAACAGGCCTATCTTCCCCGGGAAACACTACTTGGATCAGCTCAACCACATACTGGGTGAGTTTTTTTCACTCATTGATGAATATATTTGGTAACTTCATTTTAATTAGCAGGATAATCATTCACGTTTGTATCTAATCTGATTTTATTTTGCCCAGTTATGCAGTATTAAAATGTGTCCTTCACTCTCCTCTGTGTGCAGGCGTCCTGGGCTCTCCATCTCAAGATGATCTGAACTGCATTATCAACTCCAAGGCCAGGAGCTACCTGCAGGCCCTGCCTCACAAACCCAAAATCCCCTGGGAAACTCTGTACAAGGCGGACGCAAAAGGTATGACAATACACCACGGTACTCATTTGTAAAGCTGGAATGAAACAGGACATACAGGAAAGCAGCTCATTATTAGCCACTGGATTTAAATATATATATATCATTGTATTAAGAGGGTGTCCATATAGCACATTTTTCCCTCACAGAAATGAATGTAAATACAAGCTGTTAAATCTAAACATTATCTAAACTCTGTTGGTTTCTTACTCTGCAAATGAGCAAACATGAAATAATCATGAACAAAACATATAATCAGAGTTGATATGAAGAGCTGCTAAAATAAGTGTCAATGTACATGAACTGTTTGTAACTGTTAAGATGGATCAGTATGACGGTGACAATCTATAAACCTTTACAAGTAATGATCTCCCATTACTGACACTGAAAATTCACACTTTCTGTTATTTATAAAAAGGGTATGTGTAATCATCCTTTGGTTAAATTATCCGTACAAAGCTGTTGTGTGGGCTTAATGAGTAAACAGTCCTGAAACACAAAAAACTAAATGGTGTTATTGATATTTTGGTTGATTTAGTGACGCTTAAGTGAAATAAATGAATACAACTGTTAAAAGAGAAACCGCCTGAACTGACTGATGCTCTTGATGAATCCAACGCAGCTCTGGAACTGCTGGGTCGCATGTTGACCTTTAACCCCATGAAGCGCATCAGCGTTGAGGAGGCCCTGGCTCATCCTTACCTGGAGCAGTACTACGATCCCACAGACGAGGTATGGACGAACGGAGACACAATTTATGAATGATTTTACTAATGCCCCAACAGAAAGCAACCAGTGGAAATAACTTGTGTTCATTTTAAGAAAGCCAAGTTGTAAGAGGTTAAAAGCTGCAAAGAAATTACATAAACGCTAGCCTTATCATCTAAAGATTAAGGTTGTAATTCGGTATCAATATTAAAGCTGAACTGTACTCTACAGAGGGATTTGCACACAAACATTGGGGGGAAAACTTGCATCCAATCAGCCAAGTTTTGAGATTTGCACAAATGTTGGAAGCAGAAGTAGCTATTCATTCATTCATTCATTTAAACATGTTTGTCAGTGTTTTCAGCCATGAGCCAAGATGTGATTGTGAGCCCTTTCTCTGCTTTGTGCTGGGAAGCCTCTTAGCTCTGTTTGGAATGCAATTAGTATTAAGTTTGCGCCATGGTTCAGCTGGAGAGAGGTGAAAGAATGTAATCACATCTCCGTTTACGTCAGCAATGGCTGAATGCTAGCGCTGTACTGAAGAAATCAAAGTGGTGAATTTCATCACTGGTTTCTCCCGTTTTAAATAGCTGTTTAATCGCTTTACAGCAGATTTTGTGAAAACTGCCTCTTCTATTGACTGGGCTGTAATGGGGTAGTGTGAAGGGTTTAGTGACATCTAGTGGTGAGGTTGTAGATTACAAACAACCAAACACCCCTCTGTTGACCCCGCATGTGGGAGAATTGCAGTGGGCTTTAGACCCAGTCCGTATGTCGCTATGAAGGGGTTTTTCTAACATAACGAAAACAAAAAGTTTCAGGCGATTACATAATTATTGATATATTCATTTTCTGCCAATAGATGTATTTTAGATCCCCCATACTGCTTTGAAACTGTGTTCTCCATTTTTGCTGATCACAGTACACATGTACTCATGTTACTGCACACTTCAGGCTGGTAAAAACTGTGTATGCATGTTGCAACAACAGTTGCAACAACAGGAAGTGGCCCTCTGGCTTCAGTAGGTCTGTGTCAGCAATAGAATGGGGGTTATTTGCAAAGGATTTGCTTTGCTGTTTGGTGCATACAATAAACGGATTAAAAGAAATTAAAAAAACGAAACAAGAACTTAATCTAGAATATACATTACAGGATTAATAAGAGAATAAGAGATTATTACAAATATATAAAATATAGTTGTCCAAGAATGAGATGAAGCTGTGGCTTTGTTGACGTGCCCAGCTGCACATGTGCAAAAACTGTTTATAATTTGTGTATGTGTATGTGTGTGTGTCTGCAGCCGGTAGCAGAGGAGCCCTTCACTTTCTCCATGGAGCTGGATGACCTTCCCAAGGAGAGGCTGAAGGAACTGATCTACGAGGAAACTGCTCGTTTCCAGGAAACCTACCAGGGCTCCTGAGACACAGGAGGTACGTGGGAAAAGGCAAACACACATGGTCACATCAATGTTTATAATTCGGCTAGTATAGATCACAAAATAAATACCTGAAATGTATTGAGAAAATATTCATAGTGAGAAGGACCCTGGGGGTAGGCTCTGAAACACAGTGAGGTTGAAAGGAGATTGGTGCAAATCAACAGCATAAAATAATTTCAGTCAAAAATCAGCCACTTCAACTCAACTGTGTCAGGAAGCTGCATACTTAGTTTGTGTCTGATTCTGTTTGCTGTAAAACTGTAGGAGCTCTGAAAAGCCTTCCTTGTGATTTGACACCACTAGATGTCGGTGGAGCAAATGTTGTTGAAACACCCAAACCTCACCTGTGCCGAGCATGTAAAGGGCAACAAGGGCACGCAGAAGGAGCATCCAAACACTTCACAGACAATTTATTATGAAGACAAACAGTTAACAGTCCCCATGTTTTGCTGCTATCAGCATGCAGCAGTGTGTTTTATAATCAGTGAGGGAATTGGTCTGAAAAAGGGACTCTGGGAATGTAAAAAATGTCAAGCAGCAGCTACATATGATTACACATGAATGACTCTGACTGTTATTCCAGTTGGTGTTTATCAACAGGGCGTCAGAGGCCGCAGCTCAGTTCCCTGGAATTAAAAGGACTGATTTTTATTGACATTGGCATAATAAACGAATGGAGACTGACATTTCATTTCAAATGCTTAAGTAGGTTTGCAGCAGATTTTTAAAGTTTGGGATCTTAAAGCCATTGTTCTTGTCAGCTGTAGCAACATTTTACTTAAAAAAAACCAGAATCTTTTAAGAGACATTTACTCTTGTGAAGCGACATCTTGTTCGGTCACTCTCTTCTTATTTTCTTCTTCTCTTCTTATTTTCCTCTGTGAGACCTTAAAGTCGTCTTCAGTGTTGTTGCTTCTGTGAGGAAGTCTGTAGAGGATACTGAATCCCATTCTGTTGCCTGTTTTAAAAAAAATGTGTACCAGCACCGTGTTTGTTACATGGCTGGTGGTGCATTAGTGCTGCGAAGGCACTTCTCAGGGCAGTTTGTGTTCAATGACCAAAGTTTATAAGTAGAGTAAATGACAGGAGCACCCCTTTTTCAAGTCTGTGCAGCATCAGACTGAACATTATACATATTTTGAAGCTGTTGTCTTAAGTGTCATGCTGCTTCAATATTGATTAATCAGACGCGGGTCTAAGTGCATTTCTTTTTCTGTTCTGTTTTTTAGCTCTAAAGAGTGTCAAAGCCACACAGAGGCTTGGAACAAGAAGACCCCAAACGACATGCTAAAAAACAAAAAGAAAAATGCATCTTCAAGAAACCAACAAAAAGAAAAAACAAGAAATGAACATTTAACTGCTTATCTTTCCATTTCTACTGCAAGAGAGCTAAGTTTAACTTTGATTTCTGTGGTTGGGTGGGGTGGTAGGGTCTGTCGTACTCATACTGTTTCAGTTTTGTCCATGTTGGACTCTCCCTCCTCTCACCTCACGTTTGTTTTCCGCCTCATCCTGTCCCATCTACAGTAACTCACTGTCCCCCTCCTGTTCCTCCTCTCCTGCTCCTGTCCGTCTGAGCTCTCTCTCTCTCTCTCTCTCTTTCTCTCTCTCTGTCGCTCCCTCTCATATAAACTACTGTATTAACCAACACCATAACTCTTGTCTTGCTTCATGTAAAATACAACCTGGAAAAATCGAGGGCTAAACGAACGGGGATGCTAATCGGGTGTATGTATATACAAAGATATAAAAGCTTTTTTTTCTTTAAGTGTGCTCGTCGCAGGTTTTGTTTGTACACCGTTGTTTGAGTGTTTTGGGATCAGTCGTATCTGTATGTTTTGGGGTTTATATTTG
>CAFUXE010000807.1:175703-190102 GCA_903364295.1 Serranus cabrilla | reverse complement strand
AAAAATGTAAATACTTGTTCCTTACAGTGTGTGGATTTGGTCAGTTTGCAGCCAGTTGAAAGACTTTTATCCCAGATGCAGCAGCAGGATATGATAATAACCCACTAACAGCATTTATGAGATTGTACCAACAATCCCACTGATAGCCATAAAGGGCTCATGTGAAGTCCAATCTGATTGGTTGACCCACATTCTAGACGTCACCCGCGGCCTCTGATTGGTCAACGGGGATTTGTTTTGCACTCTTCAGACTTCCTCTGTGTGTTTTCATAAACAAACCACATTTTTCTCCCGCCGGGGCCGCCGCACTGTCATCCTGTCAGCTTGCCAGGGTTGTTAGAGTCCAGCTCCTGTTTTATAACGGAGGCCGTGGAGGAACCTTGAATACTGGTTCGGATTCAAAGCAGAGACGCGGGTAAAACGGGCTCCGCCGCAACAACCAGAGGCTGTCTGTGTTGTCTTTATTGTCCGAGCCGTCAGCGCGTGGTCGACTGCTGGACCGAGCCGACCGGACAACCAGACTAATACCTGCTTAAATTTGACGTTTTTCACCTGTCAGTCACATTGGTGCGCGGTGTAGACTACGAGGAGCTTCAGTATTATCAGGTGAGTCGACAGACACTGGTGAACATCCTGCAATGCGCATCTGAGCTGCTGCTAGCTGCTGTGTGTTGTGGTCGTGCGGAGCTAGCCCGCTAGCTAACACGCAAAGCTAGGTCAGAGCTGGTGGCCGACTTGTCCTGCAGCTGACAGATGTATCAGGCCGTTTGTGGCACTATTTAGCGAATGACAGACGGACAACAGTGTTGGACAGCGCAGAAATGGCGCATCACACGTTGCAGGGGCTCGAATTTGGGTTAACTGATTGCTATCTAATGAGGCGAAGGGTTGTTTGTGCAAACTAGTATTAACCAGGAAGCAAGCTGCCTGGTAGCCTCTGTCCTAACATCATCATGAGTCTTAACCAATGTTTGTTAATTTATAACAGGTCATGCTTTGCCGAATGTTACTTTGGTTATACAACCACGATTTCAAAAAAAAGTTGGGACGCTGTGGGAAACTTGAATAAAAGCAGAATGCAAAGAATTCAGTGTATACATTCAAAAACTAATAATATACCATCTTTGCAGTTTTTAATTGAATACCTGCCACAAAGTATAAGGAAACTATTGCAATCTGTTTTAGAAGACGTCCCAGCCTTTTTGTAATCTGACTTGTATTTCTCTGTCTGCACAGTTATTATAACATACATGATAAAGCACATTGTTTACCTGGGCTGCAATTAAGTATTTTTTTTACATACAGTTATTTTTTTCACTTAATTGTATGTGCATAATTCTTCTGTGTTTATTTTTGCCTGCCTTTGTTTAGCTTTGTTCTTGTTTTTCACTGTATGCCTATTTATATCTTCCTGTAAGTTGTTCTCTGAACTGTGTGTAAGGTCATTGAGAACAAAATGCACAAACAAAAAACAAGAGTCTCATGAATGTGTGTGCACAGGGCCAATAAAGCTGATTCTGATTCAATGCAGATTAAACAAGAGCTTCTCAATCTTTTTCAGCCAGGGACCCCCCTCTTGTGTGTCCCCTGGAAGGATTTTACATAGCACATTTTTTACACATGGTTTAGGCAAATCACGTGAAAGGCGAAACTGTTGTGCATTTTAGAACGTGCACACACATGTCCAGAGAAGTGTGAGGTACACTGTCTCCCAGTGCATGCATAGGCTAAATAATCATTATTTTAAATATTTTACAATTCACTAGATTAGAATGTAATCTAAGATAGGTGTATAGATTTAATTATTCAGTCCATTCAATTTCAAAAAAGCTTTAATGGCATGAAAGTTGAAAGAACAACGTAGCCAAAGCATCAAAAATACAATTATTTATGAGGCCTCTTGTGTGTATCACCATTTATTTACCTTGGGGTCATCTCAGGTCATGTTGGGGGGAAGCTTTGCAAAGTTATATTGCTGTTATCAGTTATGTGGCAACACTTTATTTGGATAGTCCGCCTACAGATAGTTTATAGAGTGTTTGTAGCATTTCAACAGTTTAGTAGATGAGATTCAACAATTCAAGTGTTTTACTTTGTCTGTAGAAGTTTGGAAAAATAAATACATTATGATAATTTAGCTGAACTTGAACAACTCCCTCAAGCAAAGGTGGAGTTCAAGTTCAACTAAATTATTCTGAGAAAATGTAGGTTTGTTGATGAATTGTCACATATAGATGTTGAAAGGTTACTTCTGTAGGTGGACTATGGAAATAAGGGTTGCCACATATGTTAGAAAGCCTGTCTGTGTCTCTTGTCTTCCACTTCCTCACTGAGAGCTGAAAATATATTATTCTGTGGTAAAGCATTGGGTCTCAGGAATAGCAGCCTGCATGCCTGCATCACCAACACACACATGTACAACAACAAACTACCTCCTGTCTCCCTCGTCCTCCTCAGACATGGTGAAGCTGACAAAGGCCAAGACGTTCCAGGCGTACCTGGACTCCTGCCACCGTCGCTACAGCTGTGTGCACTGCCGCGCCCATCTGGCCAACCATGACGATCTCATCTCCAAGGTCAGTATGCTGCCACTCTTTTGTTGTTTGTAATCATTTCAGGTAGCTCATTATACCGCCTCACGGCTTTCATATACTGTCTAAAGTAGCAGAACTGGAATAACTGGTCCGGCATGAAACTAAAAATAGATCTTTCAAAGTAAGAAGGCAATTTGTTAATAACAAATACAATTAATATCATATTGTGTTTGATCCAGATATCATGTTGATACTTGAAGCATTTTTTAAATCACTTATTTAATTTTCCCTTCATGTCTTTTAGTCGTTCCAAGGCAGTCAGGGCCGAGCCTACCTCTTCAACTCTGTGTGAGTATTCTGTTTTTAATTTCACCACATGTTCGCACACTGAATGTACAGAAGTGGCTGTTCATATCTTAGGTTTCCAATAGTGTTTTTACCTGTGGTGGAAAAAATATTCAGATCCTTTACTCAAGTAAAAGTACTAATACCACACTGTGAAATTTCTCCACAACACGTTTAAAGCACTGTTTACCGTACAAAAGTGTCAGCATCAAAATGTACTTAAAGTATCTAAAGTAAAAGTACTCATTATGCAGAATGGACTGTTATAATTATTACAAATATATTGTTTTTGTAAGCACATTATAATTTTCTCAAGGTAGGGCTCATTTTAAAGCTGACAGCTAAATATAGTGGAGTAAAAAGTACAATATTTGCCTCAAAATGTAGTACAGATTAAGTATAAAGTTACACAAATGGACACAAGTGCCTCAAAATAATACTTATATTAGACTTAATAGTACTGAAGTACAGTACTTGAGTAAATGTACTTAGACACATTCCACCACAGACTTTTACGTCCAAACTTGGTGTAGACATGTAAAAAGCGACTGAATTAGTGATAAAAGACATTGTAAAAAAAACACTTTCCTAAAATGTTCCTTTGTATTTACCCTACTTTATCCAATCTTTTCAGATTAGGTCAGTGGCCTGTTAAGTAATTTTGTAGGTCACAGAAACAGAAATACTGTATGTTAGAGGATCCCAGTGTGTCACGTTATTATTTCAATAGTCTGGCTTTCTCTGAAAACAGATTCCCAGTGTCAGACATGCTGGCACAAACCACATTGTCAACAGATAACTTGATTTGCTCTCGAGTGAACCTTGAAGTTCACTTTAGTCACGCTTCTCCTTGGTTAGTGGGTCAGATGTACACAGGCTCTAACTCTAAAATGGGAGCCCCTTAAATAACTTCAAGCACTCAGGCTCACTCCCAAGGTTTCTGTGAATCTCTTTCCTTAATGATTTCATGGAAAGGCCTCGTCCCCATGACTGTTTCATGAACTGTAGCCCCCCCCTTTTTAAAAATAAGCGTCATAGGACAGATCACTGTTAAATAGAGCCCAACTGATATATCAGGTGACTGATATCATCGGCAGATATTGGCCTATCAAAAAGTCTGTCGTTATCAGTGTATATGCTGTTGCCTGGTGTGATTTTTGTATTATTATTATTTATTGAAATAATCAGCAATTGACTGACACTGACCAGTAATCTATAATTTATAGAATATGAATGACAATGAAACACACTGTCTACATAATGTAAAATAAATTGTAAATATTATTTAATAAGGTTTTATTTTAAAAATTGGTGCAAAATTAACAAAAAGGTGTCTGTTTTCATTCCAGCTCAAAAAATTACTATAATGGCCACTATATCGGTTATCAATGAATTCCCCCTCGAAAATCGTCATTGGCCTCAAAAATCTCATATGGGTCTGGCTCCACTGGTTCACTGTGGTCTCTCTGTGCTCGGTAATAAGAGTAGTTTAATTACTGTGAAGCCCTCTGTGAATCAGACAGGAGCTGCTGCCTGACAACGCTGCGTTTGGTTTCAGGGTGAACGTGGGCTGCGGTCCTGCGGAGGAGAGGCTGCTGCTCACAGGACTCCACGCAGTCGCCGACATCTACTGTGAAAACTGTCACACCACGCTGGGCTGGAAATATGTAAGTATGTCCACCTGCGAATGAAATGCTGAGCTGTTCATAAACTGCTTTTATGTTTGACAAGAGGGTTAACCATGTTCCCACCACAGGTTTTAAATTACAATTCGGCGTCAGGTTTCACCCGTCGATGGCACCGCGGTAACATTAGCAGGATGTATCACAGGCGATCTGATCCCTGTACTGCTTTACTTTTATTTATTTACTGTTTACATAATTTTATCCACTTTGTGATATAGAGTGATGGTAGCTGCACACACACTTCTAAAAGCACAGTTACATCCAGGTTATATTTATGATGTGCCCTGCAGTCATTCAGTCATTATGATAAAGAACAGTGAAGGAGCTGAACAGAAGGTTCACCCTGAAAATGACTTTGCTGAAAAGCAGAAGGTGACTGAGTCTTTTTGCAACTTCCTTAATGTCTGGCAATAGTTTCATTACCTCTTTTTCTTTTACTATAACCTGCTACAATGTTTGGTAAGAAAATATAGATTTATTAATTTGGCAGATACTACAAATTAATTTAATGAAAACATGCTATTTAGTTTAAATGATACTTTTAATTAAAGAATGTATTATAATGAAAGGGACTGAAATGGTTAAACCAGTTTTTATTAATTCATTCGACAGGGATAATGCATATCAGTATGTTACGTTTAAATAAAGTGCCACTGATGCAATGATTGTGTAAAACACACAATATAACTGTTCAATACTGGTATAAAAAACTAACAATACAACAGACATACACACACACCCACTTAAAACAGTGACTGAAACAGACAATTAGGAACAATGACGAACAAAAGCACTTAAGAAAACCAAAAAGGTGTTACAGTATGTTTACTATATGTATCTGAGTTAAGTAATGGATACATCTGGAGTAACTGCATATTCTCTTATGTAACTACTGGATGTTGGTACATGAGTATGGTGTAATTGTGCTTGGAGCGTCACTTTCTCCTACTCTTCAGTGAGCTGTGTGTCCCTCCCTCCCGCAGGAACAAGCCTTTGAGCTGAGTCAGAAGTACAAGGAGGGGAAGTTCATCATCGAGCTGTCCCACATGATAAAGGACAACGGCTGGGACTGAGAGGGAAATCTTCATCTTTCTTCATGACTTTTTCAAAAGTTGCATCCCCCTCGACATAAAAGGGTTCCAGTGTAGCTTCCTCATCCCGCGTACGAGCCATCGCTGTGCCACACTTTCACTTCGTTACGGCTTCGCCAAGAATAGCATGTGACGCCTTTTATCTTTTTCCGTTTTTCATGTTTTTCCAGCGACCACAACAACACATTTGCCGATAACGCTATCCCAATTGCTAGTTGTGCTGGGACATGGACTGAATGAGTGCAGGGTTTGTGTGCGTGTGTGTGTGAGAAAGACTGGGAGATGTAGTCACACAGGCACGTGTGAGCATGTTGGATTTTAAAGCGTGTGTTTGAGTGATGACCACCGGACAGTCTCGCTCTGTGGGGGCGAGGCCGGTGCAAGGCCAAAAACCTGACCTTCTTACACATCAGATGCAGATGTTTGGTTTTCCTTTTGAGTTTCAGGTGCACAGTTAGACATATCTGGCCCAAAGTGAGAAAAGTATATAGGCCTGTTTGACCCGTTGATCATTTTTGAGTGATGGGATTGCTTAAAGTAGTGGGAGGGCTTGTTTTTTATCAGTGAAAGTTATGTTTTTTTTATGGTAAGATCAGTAATACTTGTTCATATTTTGCTAAAGGCAATCAGGATGTTGAATTAGTGATGTTAAAGCCCGCTAAAGTCTCCTGCAAGAATTCTTAAATCTGGAGTATGAGTGTCTTCTGCTTGTAGGTATACATTTTAGTGTGTGTGTGCGCACGCGTGTGTGTGTGCGTGTGTGTGCGTGTGTGTGTGTGTGTGTGTGCTGAGATGTCTTAAAGCTGGATGGTGTTGAGAAGCACTCGCCTGGGGTTCACATCTACAGTTTCCACTGCACAGTTGGGATATCTTCACTTTTACTTAATGCTGATGAGATCTATCCTACATGTGTCTGTGTATATCCTAACACGGAGCTGCCCCACCTACAGATACATTTACTCAATCGTGTTAGAGCAAAGTGTGATTAGGATTATGTAGCATATTTATGGTGATTTTTAATGTCTGCTTCTTTCATTAAAGTGTATTATTTTAACCTAATCTTTCATTAAAATACAGTGTGTCTGTAACCTGTGTTCAGTTTTCTTTTGTTATTGTATGATCTTGTCTCTGATTCTCAAACACATAAATTATTAATATAACTTCGTACAAAAACAATTCACAAGCCAGACTCCACCACTTGAGAACTGCTCATCTATTACATCACTTTTTAGACTTTCTGCATAATTTTAACGTTGGTTTTTCTGAGCAGCAGCTGATGTAAGTGGTCTAATGGTTTCCCAAGAAATTCTACTTGCGTTTGCGGTTTCAGTTTCAGTCATTTATCTTCAAAACATGTTGTGTAAGCAAGTAAGTGGAACTCCTTTACAGGGAGGAAAAAAATCCAAAGGGGTGTCCTGATGGTCAGTAAATCAGCCAGCAGATGGGGCTGTTGGTACTCAGATAGCAGGTGTACTGGCAGGGTTGGATCAGGTTACTTTGAAATGAAGTCAGTTACTGAAAACTTGGATTCTTCAACATCAAACATTGAAAATATTGCATCTTAAACTACAAATATTATTTTTCCTCTCTTAAAACATCTTAAAACATGTCCAATGCACAGACAAAAAAAATGCATTTTGCATGTTTAGCATTTGCAATTGATTGAAGCTGCACAGGCACAAACAAGTGCACTGTGTGAATACTACAACATAATGTTTCTTTTATGGAAGTTTTTGTTCCTGATGCATTTTTGTTTTGTAATTAAAGTTCACATGGAGGCTTTTTCTCTTGTAATGTAACAGGACCGCGCAATTTAAATAAAAAGGGGGAAAATACTAAATTATTCACACATAATCATTGAAAACAAACACAAGTATTAGTTAAGTCAATATTACCAAACTGGCAACCTTTCAAAATCCCAAAATAAAAAATGGATTCAAACATTTAATCATTTAATCCATGACAATGTAAATATCATCTTATTGCATTTTAATCAAATTAAATCAGGTCCATAGTTTCTTTTTGTACTCTGATTATGTAATCAGTTACTACCCAACTCTGTATGCATGTTCTTAGAAATATAGTTTAACTTCATATGTACATTAGATACTGTGCTATACAGTATATTACTGTGTGAGGTTACATTAGGCTACTGGGAAAAGCCTAAATATAGCAAATAATTCAAATAAAACACTACAAAATGTATATACAGTCACAGAAAACATAATCAGTTTTGTGAGTAATATATAGAATAAATTGTACAGTCGGCTAATTGTGATCCAACAATATCTCACAACATAGTATTGAGTGGGTTTACAACAACACACAACAGTATATTACTGCAACATTAAAAAAGATCAGCTTGTTGCAGGTTTTTCAAACACAGTCAGCAGGCAAAATTAGGTCATTATGTATTTTCCTGAAAAGGTCAATGCATTTTTCTCCTCTTACTGTAAGAAAGTGATTGTTGTACTCGCAGCAGGAACAGGTCACATGATGGAGCTCTGAGCAGAACCAGCAGCTTTTCTTTACATATGCAGCGGAGAGGCTGCTGACAGTCATGTGTGTGTGTTTGCAGCTGTCTGCTCTGCTTCACTTTTCATCCCTGTATAACATTTAAGTACATTCTCATGACACAAGTGAACTAGTTAAAAGCAGTGAGAAACTTTGCTCAAGTAGCCTGGAGGCGTATTCTTTTTTTTCTATAATCTTCAAATAATATGCCGTTGTACCATGCAGTGTCTGCCTCAATGCATAGGTGTTTTTCTCCCAGTATACAGATACAAGTGATTAGAGGAATGTCAGAGTGATCTTCTGTTTTGTTTTGTTGAGTGTAGACCACAATATCAACCAGAAAACATTAAGAAATGAAATGGAGGAGTTGTTAAAGGCCTATTTTAGAGAATTTATAAAATCCCTCATAAGCCTTGTGCAGCAGTTAGAGCTGGAGTGACACTAAATCTTATCTGTCCCTTTCAAGCTAGTTTAAGTTTCACAATTTACCAAGGCAAATCCATCTTAATCAATCTGATACTGTCCAGTGTAATTATTATGGTGTCAATACTGATGAAGCCAGGGAATAAATCTGCTGTAGCTGTGGACAAAAAAATCAAGATTTTAGATTTAAGACTGCACTCAAAACTATTGAATGTGAACACAGATTATAGAGTTAAAAGAGTATAAATATATAGCATTGATGTGCATACATTTTCCCGTTTGCTGCTGCCTTTTAAAAGAACAGATAATTATTAATTTCTTACACTGCACTATTAAGTTTATTCTTGTATTTTATGCCTTTCTCATTTTTTTTTCTGTTCCCTTGTATCTTTAATGACTGTTTAAATTGTAATTGAATGTCATTTTGTGGTTACCGTGTCTGCCCTTGCCAAGGCATGTGTAATTGGTAAAGACGGTAATGGTGGAAAAAAATAAAAGAAGTAATCTATAGAGAAAACTTGCTCAAAAGCAGTATAAGAATTCTCTGAGGTGAATTATGAGGTGATGTCCTTATAGCTGACATCAATTTACAGTGTCACCTTGACCAAAGGCATTTCCAGGATGTGTCCGTGGATCACTCAATCAAGGCTGTCTTAGTTTGTTTGACCCCTAAAGGGAATTTAATGTTCATTTTAATTAACCCATCATGGTGAAATCATCATATAACACATACTGCTGCTATAGGAGGATGGATGGATGGATGGTTGCTGGATATGGTCACTGTGTTACAGTGCTTTCTGATTGCCCCATACAACTTTTGTTTATTTGTTCTTCTATTGTTAAATTAATAGAGCAATCACAGTATTCGTGGTTGATTTTGCTATTATTTGATACCTAATAATTAATACGCCAGCATGTAGTGACTACTAGCGTTTCAACTGCAGTCAGTACACTTGCAGCAGCGGAACATACCACAATACACATACTGTACAAAGTACTCTAGTTACATATTGTGATAATACAAACGGATGTGACATATAATCACAGTGAAAAATAATATCATGTGATAAATAATTTCTACACCATATGTAAAGGCGCGATAATCGTAAAATGTTAGATATTTCAAGGCTGTTTGTGTCGTGCCCCCCCGCGTCCCCAAAAATGGTTTCTTCCGAGATGGGTGCTGATCATGTGACTTTTTCCGTTTCGCCATTTTCCTCTTCTACACCGGTGCTCTTGCTGGCAGCTACGTTTTCGCCCCCCATCTCCGTGTTTTAACCTGTCCAGAAGCTGACGGTGGGAAAAGGGGAAAACTGAGAAAAAAGAAGATAGTCTGCCTTGTAGCTGTATCGTCCCGAGAAAAGTGCGAGAATGGAGAACCCCGAGTACTCGCCTTTCTTCGCTGTGATGGGAGCCTCTGCGGCCATGGTCTTCAGCGGTAACTAGCTTCTTCTTCAACTGACATCTCAACCTTTTAACCGATACGGCCTTAACGACGCCAACGAGAAAAAAGCTTAGCCAGATGTTGATTTCTTGTGACGATATTAGAAACGACAACATAAGGGGGGCTGTGTTTAGAGAAGCGGTGTTGGGTGTTAGCTGTGTCGGTCACGGCTCACACACACCTGCCAGGGATGCGAGGCAGAGGCGGGGGAAGGTCTCCACTGACATCAAGCTGCTGACCACCAGCTCCTCACACTGCTAATACCGTAGCTAGCTGCCTCCTGTAGCCGCCTGGTTATATCATATCCAGCTGTGATGCTGTCTCCTGGTGACGCAGACCCTCATTGAGGTGGCAGCTGCCTCGCTCAGGCCGCCTTTAATCATAATTAAGTTATTTTACAGCACAGGGAGGTCCAGATCTTCACGAATTGTAAGATTAATACGATTTTTGTTGGATTAATCCTACCACGTTCCCCATTGGTGATACTGTATTGTGTTGCAGGAGGGCCAGCATCAAGGCCTAAGCATCAGTGTGGGAAATTAAAGGGAAAATCCATCCATTCATTCACATATAGCACGCACTCGAGGCGGGGTCCGGGCTGTCAAAGAGAAAATAACGGTTATCTTAAAGGGACAGTTCTCCTTTGAATAACAATTTTAATGTACCTGTATTTGACAATTTAGATTCTTTTGGTGCAAAGTGTTGGAGATATATTGCTGACCTCGACTAACACTCACACACATATTTTGGCAACTATTCGAGTAGTAGATTTAATCGATAGATCTGTAAAACCTAATTTCCCCACAAAGAATCATGCAAAGCCACCACTTTAAATCTTGTTTATTTAAACAGAATTGTGTTTTTCGGAGCTGAGTCATTCAGCATGAAAAACTCTTAAAAATGAGTAATCGACTAACGTAATCTTGGTCTACCACAACCAAAATAAAAATTACTCCACTATTATTATACCTACATATATCAGATATACCATGTTGGAGCAGTTTTATATAGGAACTATACTCCAAAAAAAATAAGTTCTACATCAAACTGCTCACAACAAGGTCTGTGGATTATGTTTAGTAACCGTATCATGACTTCTGGAAGAGAGAGTTCTTTAAATTTATATTTTTGTGCCTTGAGCACCAAATGCCAAGTTCCATCCTGTTCCATTATATTCTAGTGAAGGCAGAATTCTCCACAGCCAGTATCTCCCAACACTTAGCCAGTCTCACTAAAACAATCTAGAGGGAGAAAGGAGGAAGTATGGTTTTTGGCTTTAGGAGTAGCAGTCCCTTTAATCAAGTAATGCCAATTCCTGCAGACACAGACAACTGTCTCTGTAATGAAGAAATCATTGATCTGACGATGACATCAAGGGACACTTTGTGACGTTTGTCTGCTGAATGAGTGAAAGAGTTGGCTCATATTTTTTTTAAGCGTAATAGTTAATTGACCTTTTACCATTCACAAGTTCATCAGCGAAAATATCCCTGAAAAAAAAGGCCAGGTACTGCTGTGACATTAAAAGCTCAGTGTGCAACCGTTGCGCCTGAATTAATGTAACTGAAACACTACATTTTATAATGACATCGACAAAGTTTAATGTGGATCAGTCCCATCCTGGCCGACACCCAATTAGATCAGAGCGTCTGTAATTACAGCTAAATGAGTTTAATTTAATATAGGGCTAAATACTTCTTACTACCTGTGTCAAAGGTGTTGGTTATTTAGCTCATGCAGGCCTCACATGTTGGTGTGCTCGCAAGGTTCATGTTGTGTACAGATAACTTAGCAGGATGGATAAATCATGAATAGAAATAATACCTCTTCAGTCACTTTTGTAATAGCACAGCACATGAGGGCTCTGTTATAAACTATTTATCACACCATCGTATGGACACAGGGACACCTTGACATCTGTAAGATTTGGGCTTTGCCTCAGGAAAATCTCCATGGGTGCTGTCATAGTTTCTTAAAAGTTATTTGATTATTCACATTGGCATGAGTCCAGGATTTCTTGAGGTGACATTGCATAAGGCGGAAAAAGAGTTGAAGTACTCCGAAAAAGGATATAAAAAAGCTGATGCTGAATAAACAATTAATCAAGCATCTATTAGGGGACATCTGTAAAAAGCTGAAGACCTACTGGACATGTGCTATCCAGCCTTATTCATTATCTATGGGAAGCACAGTGGGGAATCAGGCCCATGATGCATACAAAATGGGAGGGCTCTGACGTTTCTACTATATGCTGAAGTAGACAGCAGGAAATTGGATCAGTTAGTATAAATTGATTATAAATAAAATCGTTACTTGATACAGAGCTGTTAAAATTGTTGGAGAACATGCTGGGTTGCGTATTCACATAATACTCGCTAACAATTGCTTGTAGTTGAAGTACATAGTCCTTGAAAGTGTCAACACACCCACGTCAGCAAGTGAGAAGTGGTGAAAGAGTGTTATGTGATGTATTTATTCATTTGTCCGGCGGGTCTTCATGATGAGAAGGTACCATCCTGTAGGCAGAGCTCCTCTCTGCTTGTTGCCATCAAAGTCATGCATGATAACCAGTAACTGTCCTGCACAGATTGATTTGATTGCTCTTCAGGTAACAAATAGAGCTGAACACTGTTGATTGAGTTTTTTTCGGTAATCAGTAGTGTAGAGAAGGCCTGCCCTGTGTCCAGTCATGTGTAGTAGATGAACCACTTCAGGGGACAAACCCCCACACGTCATGTGAGCTGCTTTCTGCTGAAAGAAAGACAAATGCATGATAAGTGATTAACTGGCTGCCTGATTAAATCAACACCTCACTGACACAGTGACAACGAAACCTGAACTTCAGTCCTCAAGCCTTTTATCTGTTTGACACAATTAAAAAAATGATAAAAGACGGATCATATTAGAGCTCCTGGGAGGAAGAAAGCCATGTGGCTTATACAAAGTCCTTTCAAATACAAAATAATTAAATCATATACAGAGCAATGATGCAATGATTTTCAGCCTCTTCTAAGATTTCCTGCTTTTCTCTGTTTTATATCATTATAAATTATTATATCATTGTTTTTCGTTTTGGGGTGACAAAAGAAATTAAAATGTTTGTTTGTAACGTTTTTCGGACATTTTATTCAAAGATGAAATGATAGAGTGAATAATCAGGACAAAAGGTTTAATCAAAAATGAAAATAAATTTTCGTTACAAGAAATAAGCAAAAATAAGAGCAGATAACAGGAACGTAATACTTTGAATCTAAAACAAAGGTAATGTATATCATATTGTTGCATGGCTGCTGTATTTCTGTAGATTGTTACACATATACTGAAGAAACTAAAACTGGCTCGTTCATATAATCATATTGAAGTGGGTGCGGTTGTATGGGGCAGCAAGGCTCCAGGGTGTTAATCACTTTTTTCAGGGATGGGTTGCGTGGAAATAGATGGTGATGATTTGCAAGTACGCCTCTCTTTTTTGATGTTAAAGCTCTTTAATTTTCCAGTTATTTATGGCTAGGCTGGAGAAAACTGACAGCCGAATGTCTCCTGCTATTTCATTTTGTCTGTACCTGCATGGCGGGTCTGAAATCGATCGACTGGATTAATTATTGTCACCCAGCTCCGTCTGAATCCATATCTTGTCTGGTTGGAGTTGTTTTGTCAGGAATCGTTTGTGACTGATTTGAACAGATGAAGTAACAGCAACTCTCTCCTCTCTTACACAGCATTAGGAGCAGCATATGGGACAGCGAAGAGCGGCACAGGCATCGCTGCCATGTCTGTGATGCGGCCAGAGCTCATCATGAAGTCCATCATCCCCGTGGTCATGGCTGGTATCATCGCCATCTACGGGCTGGTGGTGGCTGTGCTGATAGCAAACAACATCTCTGAGAACGTCTCCCTTTACAAGTAAGATGAAGCTCTGATACAGGAGTCCTTTAGAACCACCGGCCTTACATTAGTAGTTTAAACATTTTCTGCTTGTTATCTGTGTGAATTGAGAAACATTTCATAGCCTCTGAACTTCCCTATTTAACTCACAAACACAAAAAAAAGAAATAAATAGTCAAAAAGGCATCAAGTAACTCAAAGAGATGCTTTAGTGAAATAGTCTGGGAAAATGTTTTGTCCCCCATTAATTCTGACCAACTGATGGCTTTTCTCCAGAGAAAATGTTTTGGATCTTTTGCTCACTAAACTTCCCATGTCCGGCTCCTTGCTGTGTTTTGCTGGGCAGGTAGTGAACAGGTTACTTCTCAGCACTTGTTTTCTGGAACTGTTTTATTCTGAGGTTTATTGAGTGCAGGGGGACTGAACAATACAGTTTGTCCTTGAAAACCTGAGGTGTGGTACTGTTAATTACCCTTTT
>CAFUXE010000807.1:125707-175693 GCA_903364295.1 Serranus cabrilla | reverse complement strand
CCTTTTTTTTTTTTTTTTGAAGAATAGTTAATGCGCTAAACAGGAGATGAAAACACTTTTGCTGACGTAGCGAACATTTACACGACTGATTTATTTTCTCTTGAAGTTCGTAGATAAAATGTGGTTCTGTGATCAAATTAATGAATAGGTTTACACTGCTTATAAATAGTAATGACTGTTGCATTGTCTTAGTTACAGAATAAATGTATGCTTAAATCCCATGGTTCCCATATTATATATTTATAGGATGACATTTAATTTTCATGTGCAGACAGCATTATCATATGCAATAATGTCGCTTTCTTCCTCATTTCTCTCCAACAGGAGCTTCCTGCATCTCGGCGCCGGTCTGAGCGTAGGCCTGAGCGGTCTGGCGGCCGGGTTCGCCATCGGCATCGTGGGCGACGCCGGCGTGCGAGGCACCGCCCAGCAGCCCCGGCTTTTCGTGGGCATGATCCTGATCCTGATCTTCGCCGAGGTGCTGGGGCTTTACGGCCTCATCGTGGCCCTCATCCTATCTACAAAATAATAAGTGTGCTCATCAAACACCATCTCATTCATTCCACATCAAAGCAGCAAGAACAAATAGGAGATTTTCACCTACTTCCATTACACCCCGTGGGTCTGACAGGATGGGATGGCAACAGAAACATGTTGGCGGTCGACTTGACAGCCGCGTCCTCAGTAGATGTGATCTATCCATATTGTTTAAAGCCATCCAGTTGTGTCAGGTCTTGTGAGTACTGAACGGGCATGAAGATGTATTGGTTGTTGTGGGATGATGTGTGGACAGTCTGCTTGATTTGTTGTCTGATCTTAACCTGTACAGTGATCCAGAGTCCCTCCACCCCCCTGTAAATGTAGTAACCAGTCTGTGCTGTGAGTGTGAGTATCAACGTTCATCCCTCTGCCCACTCCCCTCCTTTGACTTTTGTTTTCTGTTGGTGGTTTTGATTGTCATTCTCTGTTTGAGACTGCTGAAGAATCATGCACACTAGTGTTTTATTTTTTCATGTTCTTTTCGGGGACCATTTTTGAAACAGTGGTGAGGAGCTGTCAATACATATTTTTTTTCACTATTTATGGAAAGTTATGAAGATTTTGACTTAATGAAACTGTCTAAATGGAATAATGTTTATTGAATACCCTATATACATAAAATATATAAATTATCTGTGTATAGTTAGATTAATTGCACTGTGGGTAATTGTTCTAAGTGCTTGGAATTCCTCTGGATGTAGTGTGATTATTAATGGAGGATGTCCACAAGTTGACATGGATTGACAGTGTGCGTGTGTGCGCGTGTGTGTGTTTGTGTGAATGACCTGAGTGCATAATGTGTGTGCAAGTCTTTATGTTTAATATGACATTCTCAAACACTAGTATCGTTTACCTGTAGTGCTGCTGTCTTGATTTTTTTGTTTGTTTGTTTTGAAGGTGAGAGCTCACTGTTCAGCCATGCCTGTCAGATTTCCAAATAAAACTCAACTTCCTCCAGAACATCACTGTCGAGACATTGTTTTTGGTCTTGTATTAATAAGCCTCCAACTAAGAATATTTTTCATTAATACTTTAAACATATGTTGATAAGTTCTACACATAAAAATGAGGAAGATAATTGCTTTTGTTATGTTGTATGCAGTCCATTTCCTGCAGCAATTCTAAAAGGAAATTGATTGGGAGTGCATTTAGGTCAATCAAGAGCTGCAGAAGTCTGATCTTCAGCACAGATTAGAAATGTCTGAGGACAAAATCAGTTTGAGTTGCACACGTTCTGCTACTGAAAAGGGCTTTTGCGAAAAACATTTTTAATTACTTGAATCTTTAAAGGGTAAAATTGTGACCAAGGCTTACTGACTGCTCACACATCGTTAGTGAGCTCACGCGGTGTCAACATTTTGCAATTCCCCCCGAGCAGAACAGACCCACATTGTGATTACATCGCAACATACCAAACATTATAAAGACAAATTTACAAGACTGGAATCTCTAAATGTAAGAGATAACAAAGTGGCAGTACTGTTTACTCTGCATGGAGCAAATAGCTGCTACTGCAACCAGGAGAATGTATGATGCTAAATGGCAGTTCAAAGCAATTATTCCTACATTTATAAACAGCACCTACAACAATAAAATACAGCTTACTAATTGATAATGTGTCCGTAATAATAATTGAAGTGGAAAGGTGTCACTGTCTGTAAATCTCCATCTTGGATTACTCAGTAAAATACGACTTTTTCCAGTCAGCCACTGTGTTAGGTCTTGTTTCCCCTCCTTGTCTTGTTCCTAAACCACTAAAGTGGTTTAGAAACTGCTTCTCTTCCTCTGAGACTTCTCTCTACAGGGCATCCTTCTTCTGACAGTACTTCAGCTTAATGGAATCAGGCATTGTTTATTTACCAAATCCTGTACTTGTTTTATTTATTTCTGCATTTTGCATGTTTCTTGTGTTTGTTAATGTTTCTAATTCTTCAAACTTTGTAATTATTTTCAGGTACATTTTCATTTCTAACAATTCTGTATTTCTACGTAAGTAACAATTTGAATGCAGGATGGACATGGATGGATTACTGAAGAGCCCCACCAGGCACAGGCCCTCAGTCTAATGGCCCTCAAATATATGTGTACCAACTTTATTTTTACAGTCTATGGTACCAACCAGGAAAAGACTCAAAATGACCACAAAGAAACATAAAACAACTGCAAAGAGACAATAATAACAAATAAAGCAAAAATAACTAGAAAGCGATGCAAAATGAAAACATAAAAATACCACAGACTTAAAACAACAGACAGACACAACATAACCACAAAGAGACAATAACTACAAGATGCAACATTTCTACAAGTGGAAAAAAAAACAACCACAGACAAATAACTACAAGATAATACAATGACAATCACAAAATTGAAAGACCACAAAGAGACACAAAATCACAAAAATAATACTGAAAGAGCAGTCTTTATAATACTTTTATAATGCTTTTTATTTTGCTGATGGATTTTTAATGCAAAACTTTTAAGAAGTGTTGAAATGATTTTTTTGTTGTACTTGTACTTTTTCTTAAATACATTCTTTTTCCACCACCGAAAAAAACAACCCTACTCGTTTCTAGTAGCTGTAATGAGCATGATAATGACAGGCGTCCGCTGAAAACTTCCTGTGAAGCAGACAGAGCTGTGCGCTCCTGCAGAGAGCTGCCTGTTATTGTTTATGCTCAGACTAATGTAAAGTAGGTCATGGAAAGAGGAAGCGTAGCCACCACTCATTTAGCTGAAGTGTATTAACTATCCAGCAATAGGTGGATATAAGGAACGACGTCTCTGCGGTACTGTCAGTGATTATTTTTCTTGAGGACTGGTTGTGAACAACAGGCAGGTAACGTTGACGCTTCGCTTTTTATCCAGTGCTGATAGCAACACGCAGCTAGCCGATAGCTAGTGCTAACTAGCTAGTTTACGCTAGGCTGAATTTGCATCACTAGCCAAGCTATCCCTCCTCCTGTCACTCTTTAATTAATACATGGCTAATAAACCGTAGTCAACGACATCTACTAGTATGCAAATATATGCATTCAGAAGCATAACTAGCACTTTGTGTTGAATTGTGGTGCATCTGACCTTGTTATAGCCTGCTAACATGTTAATGCATTTAACGGGATGGATTCTATTTGGCTAACGCTAGTTAGCTGTTAGCTGGGCTAGGTGGCTAACTAAAGCTAGTTAGGAAAACAGCATCACACTTCTTCAGGATAATAACAATTTTTATGATGATGACAATACTCTATGGACAAGGGACAGACTACGAACAATTAATAAGCGTTAAATTACGTAGTTGGTTTGCATGATGTGTGTTATATAGTCAACGGTTGCTCCACTAACTGTCTCACGGGGCTTAACTGCATCTGATGGCATTGCTTAAAAATATGATAAAACTGATTAGTGTCATGGAGAAACCTTTTAATACGGTTGAAATTGTAAACGGTTAAGAAAATGTTAGTTGTGGGATAAAACATCAGGATGACATCAATAAATCAATAAATGAACTATGTGATACATGTTGAGCAAGTTAACATGTTTTTCAAACACCAAACAAACAGTAAATATAGCTTACAATTCTAAAATAACTAACACGCTATTTAGACATAGCACATAGATACATATACATTTATTTCTAGGTGAATATGAATAAATAGGCAGATACAATTAAAGGGATTGCTTGGTCAGATAACATCAGATTTTTAATATGTATTTATTTTTTAAAGATATTTTTAGGCCATTTTTTAAAAGTTTGGGTCTATTAAACAGATCAGGAGTGATTTACAAAGCTTCCCAGGTGAACTGCCACAGAGTCGTCTGTGTCTCTCAAGAGTATCATGATGTCCTTTTATCCCTCAGCAGCTGGACTGATGCTGTTCTTACAACATCTGGACTGAACCTGAACTGACTGGCAGGCTCTTCTACTGGTGAGTCTCTGTTGCTGCCATGTCCAGGCGAAGCAGGAACAGTCGTGCATGGCGTTATGTTTGGGGTGGGATACGACGGGATGCTGATGCCCGAGCACTTGAAGAATGGAGCTATGACCGCCTAGAGGTAAGCACACAAGGGCTGCTGTTTTCCTCACTGGACCTATATCTGTGAATAGATGTGAGGTGTTAGTGGACAGTGGAGTTTTTGTCTGTGTCATATGTTGTAACTTGTTTACACTGCAGGCAGGAGATAGGATGTGTCACCAAGAGATGACTGGCAAAATTAACTTCAGGGATCCCTGTTAGAGCTATAGCTGCTAATCTGCCTTTGGCTACCATAATAAACAGTGTGTGTTTGTTGAAGATTTTGGTTGTTTTGTAACAGAACCAATCATTTTTTTCCGCAGAAAGAAAGCACCATAATGTCACTCATTACTGTTACATTTTAAAGATTTGTACATTTTCCAATGCAACGCTCAATTTTAGCTTTGTGGCAGCCGAGTTTCACAACCACTGCTGTGTTGTTACATAAGCAATGCTGCTGTCGTTTGAATTTAATCTTTCTTGCTGCTGCTCAGTACAGTGATTCAGACTCTGAGGCGGACTTTTCTGCAGTGATGGTCCCTCCAGTCCCCAGTGCAGTGCCTGTCACCGGAGAGTCCTACTGTGGCTGTGACTCCCAGGCTGAGACCAACTACAACCCTCGTCTGCGAGGTTTTCACCAAGTGAAAGACTGCCACTGTGGAGAGGATGACCAAGGTAAAAGGCAACTGCTGCGTGTCAAGAGCCCAGTTTAGGACAAAAGTGTCATATTGCAGGTTTAACAAAAAATATTTAATCTCACTAATGACTGAATGACTTGCTATGTTTCAGAGTTTGACTGGGTTTGGGATGCCAACAGCCGATCAACAGCCACACTACTGAGCTGCGACAATCGCAAAGTGAACTTCCACTCTGAGTACAGCTGTGGCACAGCAGCAATCCGCGGCTCCAAAGAGCTGGCAGAAGGACAGCACTTCTGGGAGATCAAGATGACGTCCCCAGTGTATGGAACAGACATGGTAAAACTCTGCACCGAACACTGACCTGCTGGCATAAACCTTTCCTAAATAAAAAGAAATAAAGGTTTATTTGTCTCTAAATTGTTTTTTATTTTTGTCCAGATGGTCGGCATCGGTACTTCTGATGTTAATCTAGACAAATACAGACACACGTTCTGCAGCCTGTTGGGAAAAGATGCCGACAGCTGGGGTCTTTCATACACTGGTAAGATGAACGCAACATGCTTCGATGGAGCTGTTGCTTCTCACAGTGGGTATTGTATGAGTTGGACATCAATGGTTGTATTTCTTTTGTCAGGCTTGTTGCTTCATAAAGGAGACAAGATGAACTTCTCCTCCCGTTTCGGACAGGGGTCCATCATTGGAATCCATTTGGACACCTGGCACGGCACGCTCACGTTCTTCAAAAATCGCAAGTGTATAGGTTAGTACCAACATAAACACATGACAATCTTGATATATATCCCTTGGATTAATATTAATATTTAATATTATACTCTGTGCCAGCAACAGTCTTAAAAGGTGGCATAATTTTTGAGTTGCCCCAACAAACATCCCAACTTGTGAAAGTGATACGCAAGGAGCGCATTGAGAGAATTTCTTGAAATATAACAAAAATGTCCATTTTGACTAACGCATAACAACAATACTAATAATAACTTTATTTGTATAGCACATTATAAAAACAACAGCTTGCAAAGTGCTTTGACAGCGAACAGTTAAAAAAAAAAGTTCCTACATGAAAATAAAAGACAGCATAGGATTGGATAGGATCAAAGTGACTTTATATGATGATTTTATATCTAAAATAACATCCAGGAATTATACATATAATTCACCAAAACTATAATATTTATTTAATTCCTTTACAGTTGTCACTACATATAATGTGAGTCTGGACAGGAATAAATGTAAACTACAACTTGACTGATTGGAGGTCAAGCCATTCAAACATAAGGCAGTAATTCTCGTCAAAACCATATGACCATATGTATAAAACATAGCTGTGCACTCATGTGTTGAGCGGAGATTCATTGTAGCTTTTATACACATGGCTTATAGTATTGTATTGTAACAAGGTATCACACATGATAATGAAGTTTTCTCACCATTCTCGATCCAGGTGTTGCTGCCACAGAGCTGCAGAATAAGAGGTTTTATCCGATGGCGTGTTCCACAGCAGCGAAGAGCAGCATGAAGGTGATCAGATCGTGCTCTGCGCCCACCTCCCTGCTCTACCTTTGCTGCGCCCGTCTCCGCCAGCTGCTGCCGGACTGTATAGACACCCTGGACGTGTTGCCGCTGCCGCCAGGCCTTCGCCAGCTGCTCCACAACAAACTGGGTTGGGTGCTCAGTCTCAACAGTGGCACCACAGAAGAAACCTCAGATGGGGCTGAGCGCCCCTCACAGTTGCCTGGACCGCCGTCCTCTGAGAGTGACTCGGAGGGTTGCACGTCTGACCTGGAAGCCTGTCAGAGGAAGAGATGCCGCTGGACATGACTGGACAGCTCGACTCCTACCTCCTCTTAAACACTGGCAAACGTTAATGTCCTCGGGCATGGAAAGATGTTTCCTACCTGCCTCGAGCTTTCCTCAACATCGATGATATACAGTAGTGAAGAAAATAACCAGGATGGGAGCGGTACGTAGGTGGAAAACTGTGACGGCGGTACTTCTGCCTGCTTTTACTGTGATCTTCTCTCATGCCATTCAGATGTCTTCATGCCCGTCATACGTTCAGTATCCAAACCAGCTTCAGTAACAAGTGAAAAGATGTGGCGTTATTTTGTCAGCGAGCATCATTTTGTTGCCATTCATGTGTGGTGGTTAGTGAAATGGTGCAGGATTGGACTGTACAGTGTGACACTGAAGTCAAGTATGGCCATTTTTTGGTGGTCATTGCAGTATAGTTGAAAAAAAGAGGGTTTCAAATAATAAGAGACTGTATATTTTCTGTGTTTTCAACCTGAATGCAAATTATATGTATTGTTTTCAACTTCAGTGCTACCAGTGCATTATCAAAGTAATCTGTTACCTGTTTAATTGGCAATTCTCTGTTCGGTTGCCAAAGTGAGAATCAGTTGCACGCTGAGAAGAAGCGATGCTCCATAGGTCAGAGTGAATCCTTTATTTCGTTCCCACTCGTTACAGCTCTTAAGCAAAACTTTAAACTGTCAAAAATGTTTACACAGATCCAAACCTTAAAGATGCAAATTCGACCTACAGAATTAAAGAAAAAAGTTTTTTCTAATTATGCAAAAAAAACAAAACAAAAATATCTTCCCATCCAGCTTTAGGAAATATAGAAGAAAATGAACCTGAAAGTACTTCCTCCAAAAATGAAAATATTCATTTTGAAAATATTCATTTTTGTCTTTAATGATGGCTCCCATCATCTCCTGACAACTCACATAAGTCTTGAGAAACATGAGGGAAAAAAAGTTACTAGTCAAATATTTGTTACATTTATGGCAACATCCATCTGACACCAGCTTTTTGAAAGTGTCCTGTTAAAATCTTATGCTACTTGTATGTAGAAACTATGGATCTCTTCTTTTCTAAAAGATGTAAGCAGAATACATTATTTAGTGTAGCTCTTTTAAATCTGATCATGAGTCAACTCTGCCACTCAGAAGAAACTGCCGCACAACTTTTCATCGCTGTTACTCCTTAACGTTTTTAGTACGTAACAACTAGTTTCTTTGATTGACAAAATATGAGATTATGAGCAATGTGTTTTTTTACTGATCTGTTTATGCAAGTTTGTTCTTTGAGTTTGTCCAAGGCCTTGTCCCATCACCTCCTTTACCAACTCCTCCTGACTGTAATGCGTTAGGGTCGTACTCTGTCTAAATCCCTTTAGTATCAAACACTCGGCCTCTGTCAGGCTGCAAAAAGTTCCTTTTTTCCCTTTTAAGGAGAACTATCATCAGCACATATGAGATTCCAATTAATACATTTTACACTAATGTTTTAAGTCTGCAGCAGCTGAGTGTTGTTAAGATGAGTTTTAGTATTATTTGATCATGAATGACTGAGGAGGGGAATTTTACTACAGAAGTCCTGAGAGGTGAGCGAGAGAAAAAATTTTGGTGATCAAAATAGTTTTTTGTCTCTTTTGTTTATGACTTGAGGAAAGAGGGAAAATGTTTTGGCAGGACAATCTTAAAGTGTTTATTGCTGATATACTCATGTCTGCCACGAGAGATGAGTTTTCCTTTCTTATTTAAATATTATTTAAAATAGACTATTGGTGCACTTCGGCATGAAACACTCGCCAAAATTATTTATCCTCCAGTTCTCACAGGAAAAAAACGAAGGAAAGAAACTTTATTTATTTGTTTAAGTATTGTTTTATCGTCACCTTTCTTAAAACCATAAACACAGGAGAGAAAACAATTTAGTTAAGAGGTCTTTACCATAAGTCAAGTTCGACAGAGCCAGGGCTACTTCCTGGTTTTAGCCTCAAATACCTTGCTCACCCACTTTGTGGTGCAGCCCTCAGGCTTAAAAAATTGATCACCGGAATTTTTATCTTCTCACCTCCCTCTCGTACGTTACCCCTGAGTCAGGTATGTAAATAATTCTTCTTTTTAGTTTCTTTAGAGTATCAAACCTTAATAATATACGTATTAAAAAAGTGTTTGAAGCTACACGGTCTGCCAACTAACTGTTGCCTCAGTCACCAGTCTTTGATCATGTTCACTCCTTGAGGGTCGTGGTTTAAATAGATGTAGACAAAGATTTAAGGTACTATGCAATACAAGCAGCTTTTATGATAATGGTTTTCAGAGGGAAAGTGTGTTTTAAGATGTTATGATGGAGGAACTGACACAACAGCAGCAGCAGTGACGGTAACAGACGACCATGATCAACAGTCATGAGTAGTGTGATGTGACACACTAAATTGTGTCCAGTTGTGTAATGATTTATCAGATTGATCCCTTTAGATCTCGTAATGTAAGAGGTTAGCTGTAGTTCAGCAGATGTATTTGGTCTTATTTCACAGTATGTCTTCACATTGATGCATCCAAGCACTTTTTCTTACTGTTGTACTGTAAATAGGAAAGTTCTAAGTGTTTCCTTCTATACCACGTCATATTAATAATACTGTATGTGAAGGCCTTTACTTGCCTTTTTCTGTATAACTTATCAGCATGGTTTTCAGCTGAAAATAAAATGAATGCTAAATATGCACAAAGGAATGGATGTGTTTATTAATTACCAAGGAAATTGAAATAAGTGATGATGAGATGTCTAACCCATATGATCAACTTAAATGCTTTATGTTTGGATCTTCTACTTTACATAATATATTGTAGTAACACTTTATTCACGACAGATTTCCTGGAATTTCTCCATTTTGTTTTAGGAATATACCATTTCCCATGTGAAATAAAAAAAAAAATACAAATAACATTCTTTTATGTATCTTGTGGTCAAAATAAAACAATGAAGATGATAATGTTTTACAACTAGCGAAACAATAACAGCAAAACATATATAACTATATAGCCAGAAAATAAACCTAAAATCAATAAATTAGGCAATATGTATATAAATAAATGTGAAAATATAAAAATATAAATTTGTTGATATGATTAACAACTAACCTCCCCTGACGGGTGGTTTTATGTTTTTTTAGATTTATTTATTTAATTAACAATGACTTAAATCTAATTACATCAAAAATCAAATCTGTACAAAGGTCAAGACCCCCATCATTTCTCAAATTTATAGGATTTTGGAGACGTCAAATATAACAGAACATTTATTCGGTTTAATAAAATTATATTTGTAAATTATGTAAAGGATCCTTATTAAATGTTCATTCTAATTCCATGAATAAAAGCTATAATTAAAATGTTCCTTCCGTGAAATCCCGCGGAACAAAAATTGCACAGTCAGTTCACCACCGGGAAAAATATGCGGTCGGACCAAGTGGGCGGAAGTTGTGTGCCTTGCTTGCGGAGGTCAAGTTGAGTCGGTCCTACTCATCAGAGATATACAGGTACCTTTATTAAAGATTTGTTTTGTATATACAGAGTCGATAGTTCGGCAATACCTTATTAAAATCCATAAGTCAGTTTGAGTGAAAGAAACTATTTAAGGTGTTAGCTAACAGGCTCAGGTTAGCGTTGTTACCTATGGCTGTTATTCAGTAATATTCGCCAAGCTTCCTACGATTATTTTGGGATTTAAAGTGTGACTCGGCATGCGAAGAAAAAGCGTTTAAACTTTTACTAATCAGCCTTTGATTGTTTGCACAACTATAACCAGCAACGCCGATATTACCGCTGCTGCTCCACCAACAAACAGCAGCTGTCTGTTTATTCTACCATCACAATAATGGGTGAAAATTGGTGTGTTTTTTTTGTTTGTCTTGTCACCCCTGCTAATATATTCTGCCTGGCTTGTGTCTGCCACCAAATGTTCACCTGATCAGAATGCTAGAGGACACCAAATGTAGTACTGTAAATCTTGGAGGCATTCATTCAAGAAATGCAGCTCACAGTGCTTTTCTCTGAGGAAATTCTATGGTAAAAGTAGACAGAATGAACATAAATCGGGACGAAAAATCATTTAATGAAAAAACAAGGTGGGAAATGAAATGCACAGGGTGGAAAACAATAAATAATAAAAATAAACATCAAGACGATCTAATCATCTGCCTCTACACATTATGAACTTTAATGTAACATCCATGAAATCTATGAAAAGCAAGCAGAATTATTGCAGGAGCGCACAAAGATGTATTCCTCAGTCATCGCTCACTTCCACCTTCACAACAGAGCTGTTGCAGTTGGACATTGTGGCCATGATGGTAACATTTTCAACTGTATGGCTCAGACTGGGGCCTTTAGCTTTGCCTCTGACAAAAGCCTCGCTTGTATTTTTGGACATCTCCTGGAAAAGCTCACGATCACACTCTCTGTCTATGCCAAAGATTCCCACTGCGTACATTCTTGACTTGGCCTTCAGGTCAAATGGCACCTGGAACAGCACAGCTATTTTCTTAGAGGACTGTTTTGTAGAAATATCGAGGAGATCGTAGGTGATGAGGCCCACAGCTCCCTGTGCTGTTCTTGGTGTCTTGACGAACAGCCCCTCTGCAGATGAGGACGGGCGAATTCTGGGCGGCAGAGGAACAGTGCTGCGTCCGCTACTGCTGTATACTCTGGAAACAGAAATAGTAGAAACATGTTAATGGCATGAGAAAGAATAAGAAGAAAATAATGAAGAATATTTTGAGAAGAAGTTTGCAGATACCTGGGGTTACAAAGACTGTAGTTGGAGCTGTCATTTTGCAGCTGGATGGTGCACTCTCGATGTGTCGGTAATAATTTAGCAAATCTTGATCCAATTGATAATCCTGAATCTGCAAGTCCAAATCCATCACTCAAATCCCCAAGAAAGTCCATATCTTCAGCGTGTTCACCTGCTCAGACAGAAACATGAATCAACTTTTTTTTTGTAAATGTAAATGAAAGTATCTTGTAAGTGTAGACAATAATAAATATTACATTAGATTTATGTAGCACTTTTCTAGATACTCAAAGACACTTTACAGTGACAAACAACAACAAAACGTTAAATCTGAACATGTACATTTAATCACTCATTTCTAGTTTTGCCTCAAGAACCTTTTAGTGCATGAAAGGTCAGCTGAACGATTGCTTGTAATGTATTAGAAAAAATATCCTGAATTACATTTTGTCCACAATTTGTGGACATAAAGCAGCAGCGCAGTGAGACTGCCAGCTTGCTTAGGATCCTGCAAGAAACAGAGTCATTTCCTCAGACCTACCTGGCTGTTCTTGAGTAGGATGAAGTCCTCTTAGGGGCGTCTGAAAGCTCTGACAGTCAGCGTTGAAGGTGGCCTTCTTATACAGGTGATGGAGAGCGAAACCTGTTTTTCCAGGAATTTCTTCCCATTTACAGTAACTCCCCACCCATCCACCCACACACACACACACACACACTTTCTCACAGTGTCTTAGGTTTACCAAGCTGTTGTGACTCCACCTGTCTTAAAGGAAGGTGTCTGGAAATATTCATACCAGAAATACCAGAAATCGCTCTGACGGGAAATTAATTTGAAACTAAGCCTTTCCTTGTTCTCACTGCACAACTTTTGTTTCTTTAACAAGCCTGGATATGTTCCAGGAAAACAAACCAGTTTGGTGACAGGTTTTTGTTTTGTCTTAAGAGAGAAACTTGATTGTGATAAATGGAATTGTTGTCATTCACCAATGCCAATACTGATTGAAAATGTTTTATTGATAACTTATATGGTGGCCGATATAGTAATTTATCGAGCTAGAAGGAAAATAGACCTTTTTTTTATGAGGATTGTACAATGATTTTTCACCACTCTGCAAATGTACCCAGAGAGATACTTTCTCAACATAAAACTTTATTATAATGTATGGAATTAAATAAATAGCTGAATAGAACACAACTTATGTTCAGTTTCAGTCAATTGCATACCATTTAAAAAATATAATGACTACATTAAAAGGTAACACTCTTTCTTAATCTATTTTCAATTTCTGTCGGGTTGACATTGAATTAGCTGCGTCTGTAACTGAAGAGCTGCTAAAGTTCAGAGGGTTAATAAATCACTTTAACCTCTTGCAGGTTAACGCTGTGAGTCTGTGGAGTCGCTGCTGCACATCAGACAGCCATGGTGAAGAAAAAGCAACTTCGGCCCATCGCCGAAATGGCTCGGAAGATCCGGGCGTACCGAGAGCTGAAGTCCCAGCCGCGGGAGTCCCAGAAGTACGCCCTGGACTATGAGACGATGAGGCGGCCTCTCACAGGGAAGATGTTACCCGTGCTGGCCTGGCAGGATGTCCGCAGGGAGAGCCGCCTCTTCTCCCTGCTGGCCGGTATGAGGATGTTCGGAGTGGGTCGCCTCTTCACCCGCAAGTCCTGGCTGGAGGACCACACAGAGCCCAGCTACTGGCAGATCACCAAGGTCAAGGTGGACTACACCTCCGAGGTGAGAATGGGGTCTTAGGAACACCTCACATCCAGACTGAAAAACTGATAAACTTTTAACAAAATATTCCTAAAACCCAAGGAATATTATCATTATTATTGTTCTTAATATCATATTTTGAATAATTTTTAGTCTTTTATCTTATTTTTTTCAGTATTCATTTCTCTTTTTTTCAGTAATATCCTTTAAATTTTGCATTGTGTTATTTCAGATTCTCTGCACAGCACCTTGAACCTGCCTCTGTGTATGAAATGTACTTTCTAAATAAAACTGCCTTGCATAACCTAAATTCATTACACCAAATTTCACCAGATTCTTTTTGTGTTTTCTAGAACATGGACCATGGCAAAGCATGGGGGGTCCTCACCTATAAAGGTAAGACTGGATGCTGTTTCGACATTAATCTCATTTATCTGTTACTGTAACTGTCATTGAGGACACTGAGGGCAAGTTGTTTAAAGGTTTCAGCAGCCTTTTGAGAGCTGCACTCTAATAAATAAAGTAATTATTTGTCCTCCAGAGTTGTGCTCATAGCAATGCTTTTTGTTTTCTGCCTTCATATAATTTTGGGGGGGTTTCTTAAGCACAAATGTGAAGAAATGTCATATTGGTCAAACCGTTTGGCTAAAAAAAGTCAGTTTCTTCTTATCATACTGTATGTGGTCTTTGGGAACATGGGAATACTGTTATTGCAATAGAATCCCATTTTATTTTATCAGGAAAAAACAGCATTTGCACAAACATTAAATATCATGAAAGCGAACATTATCTAAACAGACTGCATGGAGTGACTTTGTTTCATTTGGTGCTGTGCAGGAAAGCAGGAGAGTGAGGTGAAGGAGATGGACAAGGTGATGTACCATGACTGGCGCCTGGTTCCCAAACACATGGAGCAGCAGCTGAAGGACTTTGTGCCGCTTCCCGAGCCGCCTGTGCGCTACGTCCCCTACCCTCCCCTGCTCCGCGCCATGCTGCTGGCCCAGCACAAGAAATTAGTCGGCAGCGTAATGGCCGAGGAGCCGGCCCTGCCTTTAAAGAGGGACGTCCTACTTAGCAAAGACTATTTTCGGGAGCAGGAACTCAAGAATCAGAGGACAGAGGGGACGCCGGTGTGATACTCACGGATCTGGACATTTTGGACTTGATCAGTTCTGGACTCCAATGAGTTCTCTGCTATTTCCACGTGCAGCAGGCCTCTCTGTGTGTTATATGCATCTGTGTAATGTCATAAATATTAAATGTCTGAACAAATGTAGCAGCTGTTGGTGGTTTTTGATGTTTTTGTGCCGAGGTCTCATACTCTTTTTCATATCTTAGTGCCTTATTAAGGCGATTATAGCCTTATGACACTGAAAATGTTCAGTAAACATCACAGAGGGCCAGATGATGCAACACCTTGCAATCACCTTCTTTGTACTATCGCAGATTGCACCATTGTCCACGCAGTTTCATTTGACCTTTTTATTTTTTGTTTTTTCGTTATTAATTTAGACCTCACACATTTCCTCACTGCATTTATATCATATTGGACTTGGAACAGTATAATATATCATAATAATATAATAATAATAATAATCACAAGTAAATAGTTTTCAAATTCACTTCTAAGCTGTAATTACAATTTAAAATAATAAAAAAAAATATATGCTTCATCAGCCAGAGACCAATTTTGATTATTAGACCTAAATGTAATGTATGCGGTGTTACATAGTCAATGCACAACATATTAATCCGCGTTTAAATGTCATGATGACACTTACCATGATGTAAACGCCATCAATTATATGTGAATGCCACATCAGCACTATGCTAACCTGTACTGGGTTTAGATGTCCTGTGTCATAAGTTGCATCAGTTTTGGCAGGAAAATCACATTCTGATCATGTTAGTGGACTTACTCACTTTGACTTCACATAGATTCTCAGCAAAGCTCCACCCACATCCAACCTGATCAAAACACTGCCGGTAAATGTGCCATAAATGAATAGTCATACACTGCTGGCTGGGAGAAAATTGGTTTAGTTTCATTGCTTGTCAACAGGTTCACACAAAATGCAAGAGATTCCATTTGCTTCCAAATGGTTTTGGTCCTTAAGAAAGCTGGGTGATTCTCTTTTCTCTTAATGTGCAAAGAAAAAAGGGGTATTTTTAGTAGGCTTTATTTTTTGATTCAGTATACAAACATTTACTGTGGAATCCTCTAAAGTCCTACATTGTGCTTCCTACAGTGTTCTTGGTATTCTTGCACAGGTCAGTTTTGACTGAAGTTGTCTAATGTTACACGTATGATAAAAATAAAAGTGTTTCTTACTCAGACAGACTCATACTTTTTTTTCTTAAATAGTGTCCATAACAAATCTGAATTGGGGAAATCAAATCTAGATATCCTTCTAGATGGAGTTTTCTTTTAATTCATTATACATGTAGAAAGATGTTTGGGGTCTATCTACAATAAAACAGATTTTTTTTTTTAAACTAAATGGTGAATCAGAAGATAAATTAAATATAAAACTTGTGGGTGACACACTTCAATTTAATCTTTTATCTAAAGATTCACTCCGGTATGAATCTGCAGTGATGTTGTGATGTATAACATCCATCCGATCAGCTGCAGCGTCCAATCAATAACCGATATGCCGTAAGGGGGTGTGTCGACCGGCAAAATTACTTCTGCAAAGGAAGCTCTCATGTATCCTCGCCCGTAGCTCCTCTGATGTCCCTCCTTGATCCTCGATCCTCGATCCTCAGGGCACAAATAAGAGCTTTGGGACGGTCGTAAAGATGGCGAAGAACTTCCGGTTCAATCGGGGATCGAGGATCGAGGAGCGATAAAATAAGGAACTTGGGACGCAGTTTATGAGTTTGACTTGTCTCCTCTGCTTATATATTCTGCCTGGCTTAGGTCTGCCACCAAATTTCCACCTGATTAGAGGACACCAAATTTATTACAGTAAATCTTTCAAGAAATACGCAGTGCTTTTCTCTGAGGAAATTCTATGTTAAAAAATAGACAGAATGAACATATAACAGTTCCAAAAAATAGTTTAATGAAAAAACAAGCCGGGAAATAAAACAGCTGATAATAATAGTAAAAATAAGATGAACATATAGTATATAGAATGCACAGGTTGTAAAACAATACATAATAAAAGTAAACATCAAGATGATCTAATCATCTGCCCTTCCACATTATGAACTTTAATGTAACATAGTTCATTAGCTCGGCTGTAAGCACAATATCACCCATGAAATCTATGAAAAGAAAGCAGAATTATTGCAGGAGCGCACAAGATTTCTTCCTCAGCTGTTACACACTTCCACCTTCACAACAGAGCTGTTGCAGTTGGACATTGTGGCCATGATGGTAACGTTTCCAACTGTATGGCTCAGACTGGGGCCTTTAGCTTTGCCTCTGACAAAAGCCTCGCTTGTATTTTTGGACATCTCCTGGAAAAGCTCACGATCGCAATCTCTGTCTATGCCAAAGATTCCCACTGCGTACATTCTTGACTTGGCCTTCAGGTCAAATGGCACCTGGAACAGCACAGCTATTTTCTTAGAGGAGTGATTTGTAGAATTATCGAGGAGATCGTAGGTGATGAGGCCCACAGCTCCCTGTGCTGTTCTTGGTGTCTTGACGAACAGCCCCTCTGCAGATGAGGATGGGCAAATTCTGGGCGGCAGAGGAACAGTGCTGCGTCCGCTACTGCTGTACACTCTGGAAACAGAAATAGTAGAAACATGTTAATGGCATGAGAAAGAATAAGAAGAAAATAATGAAGAATATTTTGAGAAGAAGTTTGCAGTTACCTGGGGTTACAAAGACTGTAGTTGGAGCTGTCATTTTGCAGCTGGATGGTGCACTGTCGATGTGTTGGTAATAATTTGGCAAATTTTGATCCAATTGATAATCCTGAATCTGCAATTCCAAATCCATTATTCACATGCCCAAGAGCCTCCATATCTGCAGCGTGTTCACCTGCTCAGACAGAAACATGAATCAACTTTTTTTTGTAAATGTAAATGAAAGTATCTTTAAGTGTAGACAATAATAAATATTACATTAGATTTATGTAGCACTTTTCTAGATACTCAAAGACACTTCACAGTGACAAACAACAACAAAACGTTAAATCTGAACATGTACATTTAATTACTCATTGCTAGTTTTGCCTCAAGAACCTTTTAGTGCATGAAAGGTCAGCTGAACGATTGCTTGTAATGTATTAGAAAAAAAAAATCCACATTTTTGTGTCCACAAATTGTGGACATAAAGCAGCAGCGCAGTGAGACTGCCAGCTTGCTTAGGATCCTGCAAGAAACAGAGTCATTTCCTCAGACCTACCTGGCTGTTCTTGAGTAGGATGAAGTCCTCTTAGGGGCGTCTGAAAGCTCTGACAGTCAGCGTTGAAGGTGGCCTTCTTATACAGGTGAGACCCCACCCACACACACGCACGCACACACACACACACAACCACAACCACACAGCGTCTTAGCGTTACCAAGCTGTTGTGACTCCACCTGGCATCTGAAAGTTTCATAACAAAAATTGCTCTGACGGGAAATTCATTTGAAACTAAGTCTTTCCTTGTTCTCGCAACTTTTGTTTGTTTAACAAGCCTGGATATTTTCCAGGAAACCAAACCAGTTAGTTGAACCTCAATTATGAAGGTTAGTGGAAACAAACTGAAACCATCAAAGATTAAAGTAGACTTAAACAAAATCAGTGTGGTGACAGGTTTTTGTTTTGTGTTAAGAGAGAAACTTGATTGTGATAAATGGTATTGTTGTCATTTTCAGAAGATTTTATGTCACCGATGGAGCCTGACTGATACAGGATTTTTGAGATCGATGCCAATATTGATTAAAAATGTTTTATTGATAACTGATATGGTGATGTATCGATAACGGATCGAGCTGGAATCAAATTAGACCTTTTTTTTATGAGGATTGGTCACCAAATTTTTCACCACTCTGCAAAGGTACCCAGAGATATACTTTATTCTTAATCTATTTTCAATTTCTGCACTATATATTAAGTAAAAAAGTTTTCATAACAGCACATATCGGATGGCATACACAACGATACTGATATGTAGGCTGATAATATCTGTCATCTGATGTATCTGTTGGTCTCTAGTCATTGATGTAATAATATAATAAAAGCATCATATTGAAATGAACTGTTAATGCTTTACAACTTGTTTCTTATTCTTGTTATTCAATTGTCATAGATAATGCTGTATAAAAGCTAATAAAGTGCTAGTATATTTACAGTCCATGCTGATGGGTTGACATTGAATTAGCTGCGTCTGTAACTGAAGAGCTGCTAAAGTTCAGAGGGTTAATAAATCACTTTAACCTCTTGCAGGTTAACGCTGCTCGGTGTGAGTCTGTGGAGTCGCTGCTGCACATCAGACAGCCATGGTGAAGAAAAAGCAACTTCGGCCCATCGCCGTGAAAGATCCGGGCGTACCGAGAGCTGAAGTCCCATTGCATCATTTCTTTATTTTTGTTTATTCTGGGCGGAAATTGATTGGCATTCGCTCTTCGTGAGCCTCGGGACACCATCACGTGCCCGCGCTTTAGGAAGCGTTCCCAGTCAACGTGCCTGCGTGCGTCGTGCGTGTGTACGTCATCAATATCCCTTTCTACATCAGTGAACTCCGTCCACCGGCGACAATGATCTGCCTGTTTTTGTCTCTATTTTCCTACTTACTACAGTCAGGTTGGTGCTTCACCTGTTAATACTTTGTGTATCATTCAGTTTGACTTTCACGGCGGTGAATATGCTCACAGTTTGTACCACGTGTGAGCAGGAGATGCTAACGGACAGACGCCTCAGCTCGGCTAGCTACCAGAGGGAGCAGCGTTAACCGGCGAAACTATGGTGACATGAAGCCGTCAGCAACTGTAAAACAGCTTTTGTAACCAAGTGTGTGCTATACAAAAGCAATGAAGTGACAGTAAACTGTGTTAAACTGCAGTTTGCTAGTTTACTAACCTAACGGTCTAACTGTCTAACTCCTAGCACCGCAGTCCATGTGTCCACCTCCCTGTGTGTAATGAGTTGATTCAGCGTCCTATTAATAACTGCTGTGTTAGTGTGCTGCCATTGGAGGCTCTGGGCTTCATATGCAGCTGATAGGCTGCTGCAGGAGGAACACTTGCAATGGGGCCGAGAAAAAGGTCACAGCAAGATCTTCATGAACTTGAAGATTTGGTGGTAAAACATGCACGGATTGAAGAATCTGGTGAGAGGGACCACAGGGGAAAATAATTGAGATTGAGCCTTGCTGTGGCTGAGAGGTTTGTTGCAGAAACTGTTGTGAAAATGCAGGCTTCGGATATATACACTGCAAGTATGACTGAAGTTATGCAAGTACTATGGCTGTAATACTAACAAATAAACGTGTGGAGATGCATTTAGTTTTAAAGGTCAAACCTGTGTGTGCACTGTTGCATGTGAGGGTTTTTGTGTGTGTTTACATGGTGCAGAGGCCGTCTGTAAGCAGAGTATACTGTGTATGACCCTGACTGTCTTGGATTAGGCACTCTGTTAAAGTAAACACAGCTGTCACTAATGTCTGAGTTGGGCAGAAGTCTACTGTGTCAGCGCTTTTCTTGAATGAATATTGCCATTTTCTCCAGTAGGTGCATGCAAGATGCTCTCGGTTGTGTGGTTGCAAGTCACTTGAAACACCTGTTGGTTTGACCTTTATTTTGATAATATTCCTGATCCCAGGCTGGACCGGTGTGAATGAGCGCACCTTCATTGCCGTGAAACCAGATGGCGTGCAGCGGAAACTGGTGGGAGAAATCATGCGTCGCTTTGAGAAGAGAGGATTCAAACTGGTGGGCCTCAAACTCGTGCAGGTATTTGGGATCTTTTATTCTCCCTTTTTAAATTCATATTTCTGTATTTTACTCCTAATGTAAATAGTTGCTCATGTCTGTGTCAGGCATCAGAGGATCTTCTGAGGGAACACTACGGGGACCTGAGGAGCAGGCCTTTCTTCAGGGGACTTGTTAGCTACATGAGCTCTGGACCAATCGTAGCGATGGTGAGATTCTCCCACACACTGTCCACCTGTCCAAAGGCTTTCATGGCTTCAAAGGGCTTGTGGTTTGGCCAGTTACTCCTATAATGAATCATAAATTTAGCAGTTAAAAGCAGGAAATAAGCTGCCGTTGAGTGGAAAAGGGTGTGTTGTGTTTTGTGGATTCTGGATGGAAAGATCGAAACAAAGCAGCTAATTTGAGCCTTTTGGAAAGTCAGCAGCAATTTTCCATTTTGCATTGTTTCAGGTGTGGGAGGGTTTGGATGTTGTCAAGACTGCACGGAAGATGATGGGAGAGACCAACCCTGCTGACTCGCTGCCTGGAACCATCAGAGGAGATTTCTGTGTGGAAGTGGGCAGGTAAGGTCACCTGATGGAGGAAAAAGTGAGGGAAAACTGGTCTTTTTAAACAGCAGACCGGTCATTGTAGGAAAAGCACAGGTGATGATGCAAACCATGGCCTCACTCTATTAAAGTGTCTCAGTAAGCAGTTAATTGTTTTGACCTCCTTTAACTGGTGCAACAGACCCAACAGGTTAGAGAGGGAAAATCCCAGTGCACGCACCTTCATAGTCTTGATGAGAAGCCAAATGAAATTATGAAGATCGTCAATGGGTGTGCAGGATTTTGGAATGGCAGAAATGTCGCAACGGCAAAGTTTGAAATGGGTGTATATGGACAATCATCACTGGTGGAAAACCTGGAAAAAAAATTTCAGGAACATGAATGTTGATTTTCATTTGCCATGTAGCTTGTGGGGAATAATGCTTTTTTCCAGAAGAAGGGCACAAAACAGAATATTTTGTGCATGTAAACATAGTGTGTTTTAAAAAATCAAACTTTATGTTACGGCTTATGACGTTTAAACAAAGATCAAACAGGCTAATTGTGATCTGACTATAGAAAAGTCCTGAACATGTTTGTGTTCTGGTTCTGCGTTGCAGGAACGTGATCCACGGCAGCGACTCTGTGGAGAGCGCCCAGAAGGAAATCTCTCTGTGGTTTCGACAGAATGAGCTTCAGTGCTGGGAGGACAACAGCAGCCACTGGATCTACAACTAAAGGTCTACAGGTGCGGTGTACTCCGTCCTGTTGGTTAACCAGTGTTTTTTTATTTTAAATTGATGCTATTACAAGTTGGATACCATCATACCTCAGATGAATATTTTTTAAGCTTTAGTAGCTTGTAGCCACACAGGAGATGAGGTGTCATTTTTCGTCTGTATTTTTTTTTATCTATTTGAACTACATTTCTGAGGTGAAATGAATCTACAAAACAAACATGCACTAATTGAGCAATAATTGATCAGTAACAGTGTCTGCTTTCTGTTACAGTTTTCATTGTAGTTTTTTTTCGTCCAGTACTCGTGTTTACAGTTTTTAAAGCAATAAGCTTGAAATGTGGAGCAATAACAGGTTGAATCATGGAATAAAAAGTACACGGCTGCATTTAAATCCATCCTAAAGGTAAACTTCTATTGAACGTACAGAAAAATGCATGTGCTGTGTACTCAGTTACACAAATCACCAAATGACTAAATTGCTGACCAGTTCAGTTTATTTTGCACACAAATACTTGTATTCTTTGTCTTGTGGGAATAAACTTCTTGCTATTTTTATGGTGAATAATCAGCCAAAATGTACGTGTTTCTCTTGTAATGGTACTTGCAGAGAAAACCCCAAAACAATTCAGCAATTAACAGCAACAAACCAACACAATAATTGCCTTTCTATGCATGATTTTCAGTTTTCTAAAGCTGTTAAATTGAAAGTCTGTAAGCGTGTAACACAGATTGTCATTTATCTTGGGACTACTTGAATGTAAATGGTAGAAGTTTCAAAATAAGATGCTTATCACTTTAAGGATCTCATATTTTGTTATCTTAACACGTCAAGCTTCCAAATAATGAGAAACTACCTGAATGAGGTACGCAAATATATTTTGTTCTATAACACTAGTTTCTCCAATCGCTGCTTTTGTCACGTTTGTGCTTTTCTAAAAACCCACGATGCTGTATGAAATGTATTGGAATTGTCTTAAAACAAATAAATCTTATCAGGAAATGAGTGCTTAGTCGTTTATTATGTTTCTGTGTTTTGTAAAGGAAGGCTCACACACGTCAACTTTGTTTTTTCAGCACACAAATATGTTTAATATTTAATCCACACAGAGAGATCAATGCATGAATTTCCATACTGAACAAAGAGGATGGGCTTCAGTGTGTCTGGAGATTTACAATAATCCCTGTACACGTAATGACAACACACCACTGTTACCTGCTTTACAACGAACCGTCTGATCAACAGCCAGTCAGATGACAGAAATGAGTCTCGGACTGAACCCTCGACACATTAAGCACAACCCCCTCTCGACTGGTTTGATAACCTTGTTCACATGACTCTAACATGACTCTTATTATATATATTTCCTGTCAGTTGGGGGTCTGTTATCGCACAGGATAGAAAATGAGCAAACATCGTTAATCGAGACTCTTTGAACAAACGTAACTGCAAGATTGGATGCAAAATATTTTAGGTAACAGCTAAAAAAAAGCCCAGACTTCTGTGCTGAATTCAACATGCCGGTATTTTGACTTTGTCGTAAAATGTGACCCAAATTAATTTGCTGTCCACTACAATCTTAAAGTGACAGTGCAGATTTCTTAAAGTGGGGTTGTACAAAGTGCTTCATAAAGTACTTAATGCAACAACACTTTAAAAAAATCCAAACTATCCATTTAAAGCCAAAACAAGACTTCTGAATGCTGTCTCACTGGATTTGTTTTCACTCACACTGTCAACTGAGACTGTGCCGCTCTGTAAACACCTGCATCCATGAACTCCACTTAAACACATCATGGCATTAATGATTTCTGATTGGCTGTTTGAAAAATCAGACAGATTTCTGGTGGAAATGCAAGTCAGTGCTGCCATTCACATTCCTGTACCTGCTGCTGTTTTTGCTGTTGGTACAGTTAATAATGCATGTCGGGGCTCTGCTTTAAGATGAGGTGGAGGCTTTACAGATGACAAACTAAGTGGAGGAAGAAGAGGAGGAGGAGGAAGAGGAGTAACTCTGGGGCAGATGCAGGACAATTGAGGTAAATATAGGAGAAGATACAGTGTGCTTACAGGGTGAATATAAGATCGATACAGAGGAGGGAGGTAGTTATGATGCTGGGTTACAAGGCTCATGAAGATAGTTACAATGCCCTGGGTGGGACAGAAACAGGATGGCAGGCAGATTACTAGATCAGAGGAGGTACTTACAAGGCATTTAAGTTACAAGGTGACGGGGCAGGAGGGAATATAATAGTTACAAGGGACAATACACGGCTTGGAGGGTCGTTTTTAGAGCCAAGGGGGGACTTTTACATGACCAGGGGTAATTACACGGTTCGGGTGGCTGGAAGCTTTCTGGGGGCAGGAGGAGATTTCTTTAAGGAGATGAGGTGGGTGTGGGTGTTAAAGCAGGTCCAGGTGTCACTCGGGTATGTAAGACACCTGCCAGACGATGATGTGGCTCCGCTCAGCTTTGCACAAAGCAGGTTTTATCTGCGAGGTTCCACCACCGCTGTCCCCTTCCTCTGTCTCGTCGTCCTCTCCGTCTCCTGAGGGACACAGGTCAGCAGAGAAGTTAAGAGCTGCAGTCAAATCAACACATACTGAAATGTAATGTGATATTTTAAAGGCTACTCAGTTTATTTATGTGTTTTCTAAACCAACATTTCAACATGCAGGTGTTGCATTTGTATTAAAGTAAGGAAGTAATCAACAGCTAAAAAGGAGTAATTACATTTGCATAGTTTGAGCTGAAGCTAATGAGACTTATATACTAACTGTTCAGTATTCAATTCATCAGTAAGGTGAGGACTTTTTAAATTTGACAGGAAGTCCTAGTGGGTTACTGTGTTTTGGATACATAGAAATGATAATTGACCTTAGTGTATTGAAATCAAGTGTTCACTGCCCTCTAGTGGTACATGTGAAGAACTGCAAATAATTGTAATGAACAGAACCACCAGAGTTCAATGAACATTCACATCTATGATGTTGTATAAAAAGGAAAATACAAACGGTAATGTGGAAAATATTATATATCTGCATTTAACTTAAACTCGACCAAAATCCTTTTATTTCAAAAGACATTAAATATCATAAACGACATGGCTAGATGACATTGACTGAAATGTTCAATATGATGTGAGGACCTTAAAAGAAAGTCAATAGTTTTCATTGAATATAATTATACTAATTATTGTTTTCTGTTGACTAAGTTAAGGCGGAAACCCCCCGACCCTTACCTGTTAGTGCTTGTCTTTAATTTGTGTTTAACTTTCTTTTTTTCTTTTTTTAGATGTCTCCCTCTTCCAACACACCTGATTCCAATCAGCATCGTTATCAGGCTTCTGCAGAGCTTGATGATGAGCTGATCGTTTGAATCAGGTGTGTTGGAAGAGGGAGACATCTAGAACATGCAGGATAGGAGCCCTCGAGGACCAGGATTGGGCACCCCTGATTTAATGTAAGGATTGCTCTGCTTCATTACCAGATGTACTATCATTTAATTTAACTGCTATTATCAAAATCCACACCGAAGAGGTACACAGGGTGGGAGTTTTTTTGGTGGGCTGGCTGAGGGACTGTGGGGTGGGTGGGATGGTGCCTTTGGGGAACTTTGGGAAAAGGGGAAAAAATAAAAACCTGTACAAAATCTACAAAAGTACCTGTATAAATCTCCATCTATTGGAAAAATATTTTTACTCAACTAACACAGGATGAGGTTGACTAGATATGATAAGAACTAGGAAGTACATTTAACACAGGACGAAAAGAAAAGCGGACAATCCGCCCACTACTGTGGCGTGAGGTGTGTGTGCAGCAGGAGTGATTGCTCACCGATGCGGAAGTCGATGTATCCCTCTCCTCCACTCAGCACCAACACGTTGTGAACACTCTGGGCCTCTGTCTCTTGGGGCGCTGCTGACCCCTGACCCTCTGATGGACTGTCCAGCACACTGCCGTTTAGGGTGGCCAGAACATTTCCTGTCACACACGGACACACAGAGACAGGTTAAAGACTCGGGGATGTAGTGAGGTACAGAAACAGATGGGCACAGACGGGCTTTGTGCCTACCGGGTACGGAGACGAAGAACTTGACAGCGTCGCGGTGTCCATGGAAGCAGAGCTGGGCCTGTGCCATGGAGCAGTAGGGGATAAAGCTGCCGGTGCTCTTCTCAGAGCCGTCGTCACCGTACACATGGATCACTCCGCCGGACGATGTCGGAGACACCTTATTGGCTGCAGGGTGAAGAACCCAGGAGTGAGAAACGGACCAACGAGTGTGTTTACTCGCAAATCATACGTGGAAGACAGCATGACACGGGCAAAATAAAGAAGAAAAACACCAACAATATCCACCCATTTCCTCAGATCAACTGAAAATGAGAAGTGATTTTAGAATATTTAAAAAAAAAACATATATTTGAGAGCGCTGAAACACACCCCCTGCATGCAATGGATCTGATACACACAAACATCTTTTAGTCATTGATGCAGTAAAGCCCAATGATAAATAACATGCAAAGCAACCAATGAGTGAAAGCACACAGATTACTCCCATTAAATGTTCACAGATAAAGTATATAAAAAGATAAAAATATAAATATTCAGTGATGTTCACATCTTCAGCTAAACTCTCTAAACATGACACGTTTCAGGGGACATGAAGGTTTGACCAGGTGAAGGCAAAAAGAGGAAGATCACAACCGCAGGAGGGAGGGAGCGCTCCCACTTACCCCTCAAACCAAGGAGCTGTCCCCGGTGAAGGACCACCGCTACAGGAGGCGGAGGAGGAGGAGGAGGAGGAGGAGGAGGAGAAAGAGGACAGTAACAGTAACAGTTATGAACAGAACTGTCTGTGAAAGCACTGAGGGGAGGCAGGAAATCAAAGAAGGTGGAAAGAAAGATGAGGAATTCATGGGACAAAGAGGGAGGAGCTACAGAAGAACACAGATAAACAGCACTGCTGCTATTTAATGATACATATAATATATAATAACATTTCATTGTGAAGCTGGCTGAATTTCAGATAATCGGGAGAAAAAAAAATTACAGTTATGGCTTATCTGTCTCGCATGGAAACCCATTACCACCAGTGAAAGAAAAATAAGGATAAAAACTTCCTAAAAATAATGACAATGTAGTAAAGTATACACTTTATTTTGAGATACTAGGTCATTAATTCCACAAAGTTTCACATTATAACGACTTGCAGGGTTTTTGTTTTCATCACATTGGCAAAAATGGACTTCAGCAGACTCCAAAGTAATGAAAACCAGGAAAACATGCCCTTCCACACCTCACGGTTTAGGGGTTTTATACCAAAATGTAAGCTGACCACATGGTGATGCTGCTTGTTTCAGATCGACACCAAGAAGTGACCTGTTAAAACCTTTTGAGGGCTTTGGGCTAATGGGCATATTTATCTATTTATCTATCTTTATGGCATTCCATAGAAAATACCCTCCCTAGCTTAAATAACTAACAGTGTGTAAAGAGGATTTTGATGAGAATCACACTGATTATTGCTGATCACTCCCCAGAAAACTTTCTCAAATGTGGATTTAAATTTTGTGGTTCTATCAGACAGGAAAAATGTTCTCTGTTTCTACTATTCGACCGGCACTGTTTGAACTGTCTGGGTTTTTATCAGAAACACACGTTTGGTTGTTAGTCACTTGGTGTTTTACTGTGTAAATGAAACTCACTCTCTGTCAGCGGGATCGAGATGATCACGCCGTTTCCAGTTCCTACCCAGAGACGATTTCCACCAATCAGAAGTGCTGTGATTCGAACAAAGGAGAAGCCCAGCTTGCCAGTACCTGTGAATAATAACCAAAGTCAGTAGAGAACAACTTAAGGGCCGACAGGCTGCGTGTCAGTGAGACTATAACTACAAACAGGCCATTATTTCTCACCCAGCATCTTGCTGACGTACGGCTCGATGTCCACATCCTGGAGGTGCTGGTGTGTGTGCGCGTGGTAGAGCCGCAGCGTCGAGTCGAGCCGGATCGACACCCAAACACCATCACCGATCCACGCTAGCTGCCGCACCTGACTCTCCCTGCGAGGGTGAGCGTCGAAGGACTTCTGCAGAGCGTCCAGAGAATGGTGGAATAATTCATTAATACAGTTTTATTACACTGACAAAGACTTCAGCGGGAATAATAAAAGACAGAAGCTGATCGTTGGACTTATAGCTCACCTCGATCTGCATGCTTTTGGGCTGGATGACGTGGATTTTGTTCTTGTAGCCGCACCAGACCTTATCGTGGACCACAGCCATGCAGCGGATGGAGTGATGAGGCCGACCGAGGTCCATGAGGTGGTAGTTGGACAAATCCCACTGACCATCTGTTGACAGAAACACACACACAAAGTTACAAATAATAATGCTGACAGATGCATTCATGTCAATACAAAACACCCTAAAAGCAGCTTCAGGAATCTGCAAATTTGTTTTCAGACATACATAATGCATGATCAGATTTGTAAAAAAAAAACTATTTTCAGACATGCAAGTGTGTTGAGTCTTGTAAATGTGTGTGAGCATGGATCTGTGAATGTGTAAACAAAGATGCTGCTGTTGACTGACAAAACACTGTAAAGCCACTGATCTGTGAACACTTTGACACATTTGTCTTCACATTTACAGATTTAACAAATCTCAAAAAAACTTTCAAATCTAAATAAAGATTCTGAGTTTTACAACTCTCCACAAACATAGAAAATAGTTGAAAATAAGGAGCTTTGTGACTTCAAGCTTGTTGATTTCAGTCTGAATTGTGCTCTCTTCAGCTGCTGGAACAAACTAGGATTGATAAAACAAATATTTGAAATCTTTAAAATACCCTCTGATCTATGGAATATAGCGAGGGTCCCGTCAGCGAGGGCGACCAGCACACGGCCTTTCACGTGTCTGCAATCAGAGAGGAGACAGAGACTGCTGCAGTGACGGAAATTCATAGAATTAGAAGACGCAAACATTTCTAGACAACAATGACAGCGTTACACTGTCAGCAGCACTTACACCAGACTGAGCACAGAGTCTTTGAGTTTGATGGAGTGGAGGCACTTCTTCCAGTTTCCAACCGCGGAGTGGACATAGAGCCTTGAGGGAGAACAGAGGCAAGATACTCCAGAGCAAAAACCAAACTGCATAGAAGAAGCATGACATTTACATGTGGATGGAAGATAGCAGCACTCTTTTTATGGTCTTTTGAGGAAAGATCCAAAGAGAACCTTCCTTTCCAGTGTGACTTATCTTTTCATCCAAAAGTAAAACAGTAAAAATATCAAATTAAGGGTAAAGAAATGATTGTAATATGTGTTTTTAGATGCTGTGTGGTGACTTACCAGCCGTTCTGGGCCCCGAGCCACATAGTGGGGGCCACGCTGGTGTAGTTCTTGGTGTCTTCACCTCCATCCTCAGACTCTGCAGGCTGAGAAGTTTCCTCTTTGGATTGACCTGCGCTCCTGTTGGACAGACAACATTCACACTTACCGTTTCCAGTTCAGCAAGGACAACAACTGTAGCTGTGTATAAATACATTTATTCATGTCCCACCTGTCAGAGCCGTCTGCTGGACGAGGCTGGGGGTCGGTGAACACGTGCTCAGTAAACGGTCCTGGAGGTCCAGATCTCAGCTCGGCCTGGCTGGCTGTGGACTCGGGAACCTCAGTGGCCTCGGTGGCCTCCTCGGCCGACTGGGCAGGATGAATCTTCCCATTCATGGGGGGAGCAGTGGGGGCTGAAGCACAACACCATTAACATAAATACACTTTGGGCTTTTTTTAATGGGCTTTACACTTTTCTAACAGGGCTGCTTTAGGGCTGATTAATTTGATAAATAAATAAGTCATTAAATTTGATAACATCTTGCATTCACTAAACTACTAAACTAAACTTTTAAAACAATCTAAAAAAAACTCTTGATTTTGAGTTTCTTTAATCACACATTTCACACACTGATTACGCTCATACAGACTGAAATAGTTGTACAACTCTCCACACACATTTGCAAATAGTTCTTCTAAATTAAGGGGCCTTGTGACTTGAATTGTGCTTTTCTTACTTCCTGGAATAAACTGGGAACAAATGTTTAAAGTCTTTAAAATACCCTCTGATCTATGGAAGATAGTGACCTATTATTGCCACAATAACTCATTAAATTTGGACACATCATGCATTTATTAAACTTAAAAAAACTTTTTAAACAGCAGATTCTCTAGAAATTTAAACATAATTAAACTAAAAAACAAATAAATGACATAAAATATGCACTGCCACAACCCACTGCAAACTCTGGTAGAGTATATTCAACATATTCCAGTCAGTAGCTCAAGAGACAACGAGTGAAAGCTCAGTGCTGGAAAGGAAAGAAAAGGTGCGCTGGATTTACAGCACAAGACAAAACGGAATGTGGCACAAATATAATTTTAGCCAGAATCGTAACAAAGGCCGTTCGCTACTTTTTGTGATAGAAAAAAAGACGCAGGAGTGTCGAGGATGAGCCCACCTTGTCCTTTGTCCATGATGGGCGTGTCAGTGCGTGAGGAGCAGTTGCTTCGTGCAACGCTGCAGTTGGTGGCACAGCCAACAAGAGTGATACCTGCCAACATGCCCTCCACGCTGCCGGTGTCCTCGCCGCCGCCCCCCGCTCCTCCGTCACCCGGATCCAACACGATCTCTCCTGCCGGGTAGTCGCTCTCGCTGGCCGCTGGACGCAGACACACATATTAATACTTCTAACACCTCTTAAAACAACATTTTTGTAGTTCTGGGGAACACTTTTTGATAAACATCTGATGATTTTACACAGATACAACTGGGGATTTACAATCTTTTGACTTTGCAACATAGAAAGTGACCCCTTTCAACCTGCCAGATGTATATGAATGTGCATGGGGGGTTTAACATCAGCTTCCTGTCTCACCTGGCACACTGGAGATGCAGAGCACGTGGGCGTTGCAGACGTTGAACTGGTCGACCAGTGAGCCCGGCTGGTTGGCGTCGATGATGACCACCTTGCTGGCAGAGTGGGTGCTGGTGAGGATCCACACTCGACTGCTCATGGTGTCTGTTTCTTGGAGCTCCTTCGACTGGGCGAGAGGAGAACATGTAACGTGAAGCAATGATTGAATTCATCTGTCATAGCTGCATGTTTTGAAGTTTCCTGTAGAAGTAAAATAACTAAAAAAAGGTAAAAATGGATTTAGGTCTACCTTCCTCTTCTCCGGGGAGTTGTGGCTGCTCTTCTTGCCTCCTCCGTTCTCCTCAGCATGCAGGGGGTCGCTGCCGCCCGACGGCGCTTTGGCTGGTACCGACTCCTGGCTGCTGGCCCTCCATCCTGTCAGGTCCACGCCAGCTGCACACCACAACTACAAACGTGCACACACACACACACACACACACACACAGACACATGCATCATTGAAAATTGTGGAAATGATTAGAGATTAAATGTTCTATATTTTTCCACATGGAAGCGTTCTGTTCAATGAAAATCCAATGACTTTTTTTTTTAATAGTTTCTGGCTAAAATTAGTGGTATATTTTGTTGATTTTATAAAAGAAATCATGCCTTTCCAACCCACTGGCGGGTGATAGGGTTCACATTTAAGGTGAGCACAAATAAACGTCCCTAGAAGGATGTGAAAACCGTCAAACCCTGCATAAATATTACTCTGCACAGTGAAGAACAAACATTCAAGAGAACTAACACATTTTGGTTAGAGCACCAGCTTGTTCATATCCCAGAAATCTGATTTCCCCTGAACTCCTCACCTTCCTGTTGGGGTCTTTCTCTACCAGAGGACGACAGTACACTGGGACGGGCACATTCTTCATACGGTTGTCCTCTTTGTCATTAGTGGTCTAAAAGCAGGAGGGTAAATAACAGTAAAAAAAAAAAAAAACATATCAAATGTTCCTGGCCACTAATGAGAATGTACAGAATAATGCTGTCTTGATGATCTGGATGTGTATTGAGGAAGGTTAGGAGGGGAAATCGTAAAGGCGCATGCTGGCACTCTGTCGGTCTCACTTGCCTGTTGCTGTCTCTTCAGCGGGCTGTCCTGAGCGCTGTCCGCTGGAGCTCCAGGCTGTGGGAGACCAGAGTTAGAGCTGCCTGCCAACCAAAACACTCTGCCCTCTGGCCTGAGAGCGGCACAGGGTCTGCCGGCCATGTTTATGTTTGAAACCAAGACTGGGAGCTTTCTACTAATCACACAGGTGATAAAATGATCCTAATAAAACAGTGAATGAATCTAACTGTGTTAATGGGCTTAAGAGTCAACAAGAGTTTGAGTTTGGGAAATGATGTAAATCACACTGTAAACTCAAGAGGAGAAAAAAGTTGATAGATGCGTAAAAAACATTTTTGAGTGTAAAAGCATGGCTAAAACGTATACTTGTGATATCTGCCCATGTACCTGTTTGAAGCGAGACGGCACACTCCAGCCGCAGGCCTGCATGATGCCGTCATCGCGGCGCATGTGCTCACGGACCTGCCGGTACTGTTCACGCCGCTGCTCTCGGCGTGCCAACAGTGCCGAGTCACTGAGGAGAGACGCAACACCGTTACTGGCCAGTCTGAAAGCAACAGGAGGGAGGGAAGAGAAGAGAGGAGAGGAGAGGAGAGGAGAGGAGAGGAGAGAAAAAAGCGAAGCGTTAGCAGCCTGGCCAGCCAGCAGCAGGAAAGAGAGAGAGGAGAGAGGAAGAAACTGAAGCAGCTGTTGCCAGCACAAGTTCAACTAAGCCAAGCAATGTGCTTATCAACCGGAGACCCTCAAAAGATTATAATATGTTGAGTATTCCTGAGATTCTGCAGTGTTCGGGATGTTTTGAGCGCCCACATGGCTGCTTTGTCTCGCCTGTTGGCGTCTGACACTGACACACAAGGTTTCTGCTGTGTCTATCTGACTGACACACACATGCAGTGACAGCATAAAGCTCTGCATGCACACAAATCTGACAGTGTGTGCTTATCCGTGCTTGAGAATGTATCTGCTGTGAAACAATTAGAAAATAATGTTTTTTCCCCTCTGATTCACTTCTTTATTCTTGCTGGAGCTGCTCTCGTTCTTTACTCAGTATTTAGCTTGCTTGACCACTGAGGGGTCAACTTTGAATGCTGTGTGTTTGAAAACCGACAAAGTAACATATTATAACTTTAATAATAATGTAAAAGCCAAAAAGACTTTACTGTTGAAACCAAAGTTTCAGGTAAAACCATATTGATTGAAAGGATAGGTTGATTCCTTGATTATAATTGGTTGATATTTAACTTACTTCCTGGTTTAAGAACTCATTACTGTCACTTTCCCCTATGCATCTCTGTGTTGCTGGGCAACCATTGTGAAGTCATATATGGATGGTCTGTTTACTTTCTTCATTTTCATGGTTTTGGTTTGTGTAGACTGTTTAATATCATTAGAGGGCGACGGCGAGGGCCGCTGATCATTTGGTGTCATGCAGAGAGGGAGAAGTAGTGTGGCTCTAATCAGTATCACCTGAGCAGGTGAGGTTTCTCCTTTGTCCTTCTCAGTCAGGGAGACAACATGAGAGAAGCTCAGTCAATGCTTAGATGACTACAGACACACTGGTATGTATTTCTGATTAATTTGGTTAATAATGTAACATTCCTGTAGAGATTTATTCATTTCTTATGGCAGGTAATTTTTTTGAGTTTGTGAGGTAGAAATGTTTCCATAAGGTAGTTTGAGTTGTGGCTTAAGTTGGAAAACTGCATTAGGGGAATTGTTTGTTGTTGGAAATATTTGATTATATTTAAAATGATTGGTAGGAATAATTTGTTGAAGATTTAAATCAGATTATTTGTTTAAAAAATTGGATTAAAAGGAATTTCATAGATGTTAAAATGCATAAATTAAATAAATTAAGAAAATTCATAAACCTGTTTAAGAAGAGTGTACATAGTAATTTAACCGTTATAGTACAATAAATATATTTAAAATAAGTTAAGTTGGCAGATTTGTAATTTCAGGAAACTGCTAAAATTAAGAGAAAGTGATCAAATCAGTTTGATCCAGTTTAAGTCTGATTTGTCTTTAATCTGCAGAATTAATGTTAGTTTGAATTTTGACTGGAGAGATTTAAGTTACTGACTGCATTGATTGATTGATTTAATTCAAATTATGATGTTTCTTTTCTTCAAGGTTATCAACCTGCTGTTTTGTTCTATACTACTACTGTACCAATAACCATCCTGGTTCAATAAATGGAAAAGAACTGTACGAGTTGTTCAGCGTCCTCTGTGCTGACTGAGTTAAGGTAGGCATTGACAAAAAAGGCTGTTGACTCGACAACCATCCTGCTAAAAGTGGGTGAAAACTGTTTCTTGGTGGACGAATTACTATTTGTTATTAAAAGCGTTGCATGTTTAGTTGCTGTCTCGCATGAAGGGATTTGTCTGAATGGAAGATTAAGGCATCACCAAACAATCCCACATGTGAAGAGCGCGTTAATTCAAACACGCTTCACATTTTTACGTTAAATACTGGAAGCTTTCTATTCTCCAAGCTGCCGCAAAGCGAGCAAGCAACCAGGCGTTCAGACCGAAGCAGAGTGAGAAGCGGTTAAAGATGGCGGTTTAGTGACGGCATGTGGCTGGTTGCTGCTCACTCTTCGGGGAAGAACTCCAGCGTGCGGTTGGAGGTGGAGATCTGGCACATGGTGTGGCTGCGCCGCTGAGAGAAACCAGCTGGCGAGGGCGACTTGTAGTGGATGTTGACGCTGTAGTACGGCCGCTTGACAGGCGGCGGGCTGGACGACGAGCTGAAGAGACGTGCAAAGCTGGTGGACGGAGGGAGAAAGAGAAAATGAGGTTTTACTTTGGATGTTTTACATTATCATTTCTTGAGGGTTTTTCTAATTGTAAATGCAGAATCTCACAATTGCCAGATGGTGGACTTCTTTTTCTCCTGGATTTGTGGACTCTCCCTGGACGCCCTGAGGGGAAACAGAGGTGTGAGTCAAAGAAACAGATAAATGTGATTTAATGCAACATTAAAAATGATCTTCCTCTGTCGTTTAAAGCCTCCTCTCGTCTACCTGATCATCTCTGTCCACCGCACGGCCTCCTGCAGCTCCATCAGCCTCTCTTTGTACTGATTCCTCTCCATCAGCACCCGCGCCATCTCCACCCGGGTGAACCGCCGCCGCTGCGTCATCGTCATGTCGCCGTCCTGCATGGGTGACGAAAACTGGGCACACAAGCAGACAGTGCCATTTATTAATTTTATTGTTTGATATTTGATATTGTTTTCATGTCGTAAAATGTAATTCCATTTTATTTTATGTTTCCACAAAAGCCAAACAACCAAAAATATGTTAATCTGTTAGTGAAAGATTACAGCTGTTAAATATAACTCAACTCTTTTCTACAGTGACACTCTCACAACGCTGCCGATAAAGAAGACAACACTGAAGTCTCCGTGCACACTGATTCAATGTGAAGGACGAGTAATGCAGACGGGGACAGAGACGGTCACACTTACATCATCAGCTCCTTCATCCTTGGAGTCCCGAGACGCGCCGAGAGCCTCTGCTCTTAACCTGCAGCCAGGAAGCAGAAACAGCGTCACACAAACTTTATTCCTAACTGGGGCTGAGAACTGAACTGGACATGCAGGAAACAAGTTACTGTGACACGTCCAGTGAGACTGGGAGTCACTGAGGGATGCCTTTGTGGGTTTTTGAAGTGGGGCTATATGACTTATCTATAGTCAGTGTGTTTTTGTTGAACCCATCTATGTTGTCTTCAAAGCCACCAGACTCCATTGACAAAAACAGTCATTTTAGCTTGTAGTAAACAGAAGTTGTCGGCCTCCCACTGCCTCAATTTCAGTTTGTTTGTGTTATTGTGTGTTGCAGGGATGTTTTAGTTAGTAACGTTGGGTCATTAAGCTGCTGTTTTATTTAACTTGCATTTGACCTGTTTATGTTATATATATAAATAAACCTGTTTCTGATTCTGATTGTCTGTCAGGCTTCCTCATATTTTTCATTACATTACAGATTTTGAAGAAGCTCGTTTTCTTCCTGATCTCGTCGCACGTGTGATTTTTCACCTCCTGAGCTCCTCCTCCAGCTCCTTGACTCTGGCGTCCACCTTGTTCTTGGACTGCCTCAGAGCCTCCAGCTCCTCCCTCAGCACCTCCTGCTCCCCCGACAGCTCGTCCACTTTGGCAATTAGGTCATTTTTCACAATGTTGAGAGCATTTCTGTCGAGAGAGGAGCAGAAAGTAAAGCATCAGAAACGGTTCCAGGACAGTAGAAGAGGTTAGGAATGTTAAACAACATGAACCAACCAGACAGTCACACTTAACAATATTTTTAAGACTAAAAAAAATCTTTTAGTTAGTATAAGAGACATGAGAATGGATGGAAGGTGGATAAGGATGACAGATAATAATCGTCTCTACATCTCTTACTTGGTCTCGAGGAGCTGTTTGTTTTCTGTCAGCAGGTTCTCCACCTCCTTACCCATTCCTGAAACACATTCACATCTCCGTTAATTGTTACACACAATACGCAGCATCCATAAATCAATAATGCCTTTGATTGATTTATAAAATAGTTAACTTAAATTCCCAGCGTTTTTGAGGCAACACAGCCTTTCAGAGCAGTCGGGGTAAATGATGGAAAACCTCAACAAACACCAAACGTTTAATAATTAAGTAAAATTAAAATGAAAGGACTGATTATTCATTCAAGCGCTCATTTAAATAAAGAAGCTAAATCAGGTTGAAAAGCAAAGTTTGTAAACACTCATGAAACTGAAGTTGATTAAAACTATATTTGACCAACTTGTGAGAACATTTTGGCTCAACACTTTTCTTCCTCATATTAACGCGTCATTTATTTAAAACTGTATCCAGCTCCATGAGTGCTCATGAATTCAGAATGTAGGGTTGATCCTGTAACCGCACCTTTAAACTTTGTTAAAATCGTAATCTTTGCCGGACATTAACTGAAAATCGTACGTGCAAGCAGCAAGCACTGTGCAACAGAAGCCAAGCACACAAACTTTAAGCAGACATTTGAACACACAGAAAAGTTGAGAGACATGAGAACAAATAAACCAAAGACCAAAAGGCAGGAGGGTACCAGCAGGGGTCAGTAACAAACACTGTGTGTGCTGCTCTGCAGTCAGATCACTTATCACAACATTAAATTTACATGTATTTCTGGGTTCAGGGTGTCTACACTTATGCTTAGGCTCTCAATACAGCTAGGGTACACATTGTCTCAGAAACACTTTATTTTATGTGCTGCAGGAGTTTTCTTTCCCAACTTCTAACCTAATTTCTTTTTGATGCTCTAAAAATGAGCACCTATTAACAAATACCTAAAAAGTAGATATGTGAGATGCAAAGGTGGCACAAAATGTAAATATCAAGCCACACAATGACGGACAACAAAGAAAATGAACCAGAAGATGTGAAAGCTAAGAGGCCGGGGAAATGACACAACAAGCAAATGTGACCATGAGCGAAGGCAAGGTGCGCCTTACCGAAGAAATCATCACGGACTGGAGGCAAAAGAAGAAGAAGAAGAAGAAGAAGAAGGGAGGGGAGAGGAGGAGGAGAGCCACAGATCAGAGAGGAAAAAGAGACGGACAGGGATGGAGGAGAGAGGAGAGAGGATGCTGATAAGCATTTATTAATCTGGACTTGAAGAAGAGCAGCAGGACTAAAGAACACAAAGCTGCGATACGGCCCTCAGACTGAAACAAGAGAATATTTCTGTGATAATCAAATATATTTATTTTAAAGTCCCAGTGAAACAGACTTTTTAAGAGCGTTTTTGCTGTTGGGAAATGATGTATTTTTTATTTGAAGATGAGGCTGTTTAGGGGGGTCTTAACCAAATGTAATGCTGGGAGATATAATTTATTGTAATTTAATACAATTGCCTGAAAGCTTAAAGCTGCTGACTGATATACGTTGTAGCAATCGCTAAAAATAAAAATAAATTTCACTGTGACTTTAAAGGAACAAGGAAAGACTGTTTTAATGCATGTGTGTATATATAATATTGGACGTTTACTGTATCATCAAAAGTTTCAGTTAAAATAATAATATATTAATAATTAAAACTGTGTTAATATTTCTTTTTCTAATCTGTATTCACTGAACAGTACCTAGTCTTAGATGTGGAGTTCAGAAAGTAGAGAAGGAGTCGAGAGAGTAAAAGAAAAATATACCAACCAATGCACGTTCAGATACACACCTGAGAACTCGCCTATGGGTGTCACCAGCAGAAGCACATAAAAAAAGGGGAAAAAAAGGAAACGGGTGAGAATCAGATGGACAAGAAAATGGCTTATAGTTCCCATTCTATTTCTGCTGTATATTAAACTGGGGACAGTAAACCAAAACCCCAAACAGCCCAGAAATTAAGAGAAACAAAATCCACCTGGAAGTGTAGTGGCCCAAAACAAAGATTAACATCTAAGAAAAGTTTGAAAAATAAGATCTGCCTTTAAAATGGGCTGCATTAAACATGCCTGTGCCCCTTAACAAAAAGAGTGATATAAAACCAAATAAAGACAGAAAGAGTAAATATAACACTGCATGAATGGGCGGCTGGGGTTGGGGGAGCAGCAACAGAGGGGTCGTATGGTTTTTCAGGATGTGATGAGCTGCTGCCACGTGGTGTATTCCAGCCATGCAAGGTAAAAAAGAGTCAGTGGCACATTCACACATGGAGCTCCTGCCCTGCAGTTAACGCAAAGCAAAACAAATGCTGACTTTGTGTAACGCGCACATGCATCCGCCTCCACTGCCCTTCTTTTTAGTAACATCACATCCTGGCATGAATGGAAGTATTTAGCTTCACTTCCACATCAACGATAAACGCCTCAGGAGGCGGTGAGGGGCGCAACACTGTTCGGCCATTTTTGTTTTGAAGTAAATACTTACCATCAACAAAAGGAGCCAGCAAAGTGGTTTCACTGCAAAATGTATTTCTTTTACTGCCAAGCTTTAAAGGGACAGTTCACCCGAAAATCAAACGCCATTGCACTATTTTATTAATCTTGATTGTTTTTGTGTGAGTGCTGGAAATATTGGCTATAGAGAAGTCTGTCTTGCATATGTATTTTTTTTTATTTTGGAGTAAACTGTGCCTTTAAGACAACCCTAATGAACCTACAGTTAGTCAGAGTCCTGTTCATACCTAGCAGCTCAGCGCCTGCATCCACATCTCCAATGATGTCCGACTTGGCGTCTTTGATCTCGTGGTAGAGAGAGTCGGTGTTGATGCCGAAGGCCTCGTTCACAATGCCCTGAGAAGGGCTGAAACACACATTACATTATATTGAGACAATATCAGTATATCAGGGTTTTTTTGTATCACTTGTACTCTCTTTAAAGCAGCAGCACATAATACTTAAAAAAAGATAACCAACAAAAGCTTTGAAACCGAAAACTACTCAATGTTTCAGCAGGAATGTGATACATTTTGATGCTGATACTTTTGTATTTTTACTGAAGTAAGTGTTGAATGCAGGACTTTTACTTGAAGTGGAGTAATTCTGCATTGTGGTATTAGTACTTTTACTGAAGTAAGGGATCGCAATACTATTTTCACCACTGTAGCTGACTCAAGCAAGCAACTCTTTGCATTTAAATGCAGGATTTTCCCTGTGCTCTGTTATTATGTGCTGAGTACATAATGCAGCCATGGTGCATTTGTACCTGTTTCCACCTCCATACACACGGGGGTCTACGCACATGTCCAGCTCAGGGGTCGAATCAATGATCTCCTGAAACTCGGACCACTCGTCGCTGCTTCCCATACCTGCAAAAACAAGACAGAAACACAGAAAAATTACTTTTCGGCTGAACGTTAAAAGACTAAAAACGTTTCTGTGATATTTTCTGTTACTCTGATCCGATATTTGGGGGGAGGGAACAAGGCTGAGAGTCATTCTCTCAGTCACCACAAACTGAGGGCTTATTTTGTGAGTCTTCCTTACCAATGCTGACATTCCTGGTTTCCTGGGAAACCTGCACCTCCATATTCCGGCTGAGCCGCTTGGCACTTTTCCTGCGGTTCCCCGGCCGCATCCCTTCAAACTCAGATTGCGGGAGGAAGCCCTCGTTGATGGGGGTGACGGTGGCGGAGGGGACGGAGGAGGTGGGTGTGTTGGACTTGCTTCCTGTGCTGCTGGGTGTGGCCGCCACTGAGTCGGACTCTGATCCATCCTCCTTAGTGGTTTGAGACGACGACATGGCAGCAGGAGACAAACAGCATCATATGAGCATCACATAGTGAAGGCAGGAAGAACGACTGCAGATAGACTTTGTCCTCAGCTCCATATACTCTTGTATAATTCCCTTTAGTTTTCTAAGCTTCTTCGTCTTTACATTCTGAATTACTTTTCAGCAAAAGACAGACTTTAAAAAACAAAGCAGGACTTTACAGCTTGTCCAGCATATTAAAGTTCGGGTAATTTAAAATCAGAGATTTGTATGAAAACATATTTGACAAAATAATAGCTGAAAACTAAAAATTTTTTGTCCGTGTCTAAAATCATGACTTCCTTATCATAAGTCTGCTCCCAACACTATATAAGTATCTTTACCAACAGTGGCTAATGTTACTACATTTATGAATAACATCTGCTAAAGCTAATGCTAATGCTAACTCGTTACGGTGGTCATAGTGACAGAAAATAATATAATATATAATATCCTCAATTCATTTTATTTCTGATTAAAATTTGGCTGGGTGTTTAATAACACATTTTTCGGTCATGTGGAAAACTCAGATTATATATATTTTTACTTTACCCGGACTTTAAAGTCACTGTCACAGTATATGTTACATACAACTAATCAAGACTTCAAAATAAAGGTGCCTAACTACTAAAACTTTAAAGGGATAGTTCAGATTTTTTCAGGTGAAACGGATAAAATTTAAAAAATTAGAGCTTCTGTGTCAGTTCTCCTGCCTGCTTCTTCAAACTTGGGCGTACTGCAGATAAAACACTGACTGTGAATAAGCACCTCATACGACTTTACTTGAACTATCCCTTTAAACTGTGCATGTACTCTCAGCATGTTTTCATAGAGAAACACCAGGAGAAGCCACAACAAGAAAGCAACACTGTCCCTTTTTCCTTACCTGGTCTGTTTCTCTCACAAATAAAGCACTACTTAAAAAAACAAAAAAGACAAGGGACAGTTGGACAGTTAAACTCAATGCGCAAGTGTAAATTATAACACAAGCACGCATGGTAGAAGCTCCACGACTGCACAGTTATAAAGAAAATGGAAAATAAACATGGACCCCTGCTTGCTTGAGTCAACAAATATACCTAACAACAAATCTGACTTTAAAAGGCAGATTTCCAAAGGTTTTAAATCGAAACTGTTTCCCCAAAAGTGACACAAGCAGGCCAGGGAGGGGGTGTGGTCCGTGTGGGTGTGGCTGGCGGGACGGGTAGCGCTAAGGCCGGCCCCTCCCCCTTCCACTCCCCCGGCTGCGGTTGCGGTCGTGGAGGAGGACAGGGCCGCTGTCTGTCCCACCTGATAGGCGGAGCAGAAGGTAGACTGGCCGAGCTCGTTGACCTGCCAGATGTCTTTCCCGGGCATCATCCTAACTCCCCCGAGACCCCCACGTACCATGCCCTCGCCGCTGGGGTACAGGCTCAATGAAGGCGGGCGCTCCGCTTTGCTGCAGGCAGAAAAGACACAGAGGAGAGGAGAGTGAGACTAATTATTGTACTCATTTAATCAGCTTTCCGTCTCCAGGGCTGCAGCCTTTCCTGGCATGCATGAGATACAAGGCGGAAAAACAAGCCAAACATCATTTCCAAAATATGCTTATTCTCTTTCTTGCCAATTTAGATGAGGAGATATAACTTCTGTCTTATCTGCAGAGAAAATATGAAGCTACAACCAGCAGCCGGCCAGCTTTTCCGAGGGCTTCAATTATGTTTTTGCTTCCAAAGATTAATGATGAAAACAAGATACGAGAGATAAAAGGATTATTGTGTTAAAGAGTGACTGGCTGGAATATGTTGAATATAGTTTTTACCAAAATGTTGAATAAATGTTTTTCAGCAGGTTGATGAGCCCGAGCTTATACCAGCCTAAAGTCTGGGACACAAACTACCATAGTATTTATTTATTTTTGGCTTTACTGCTCAATCAGACGCTTCTGTTTTGTATTTCTGGTACCATATCTACCTCAGTTTTTGTACAGAGTAATAAATTATTTTTAAAAAGTCTGGAAGACGTTGTGTAAATTCGTGATCTTTAGAGTTGCCAAGCTAGCTGTTTCCCTCTGTTTCCAGTCTCCGTGCTAAGCTAAGCTAAGCTAAGCTAAAAAGCTGGTGGCTGTAACTTCATATTTATAATTTGCTTTTTATTTGACAGTTTTCTGAGCACCCAGAAAACACATACAAACACGAGGAACTCCAAACAGAAACAGCAAATGCCTGCAATCAAATTCATGTCCTCATATATTAAAACAGTGTGGACGTAGAGCACAACAGAGGAAGAGATTTTAGGGGAAAGGCAAAATTTACAAGCCCCTCAATGAGAAGCATCAAGGGCTCTGAGTGCATGCAGTCCAGTCAACCAGGCCAAATGCATTTTCCTCATGAGCTTTCTTATTTGAAGATGCAAATCATTCAAACAGAGGGAGCATCAATACAGGCAACCACAGGGAGTTTGTGGGAAACTCAACACAGATAAGAGATCTAAAGATATTCCTATATAACAAGAATCAGTTCCTTTTTTTAGCTGTTTTACTACATGCAGTTTATTGGTTGTAAAACTGAAACTGTGCAGCCTGCAGATCAGTTTATCCACATCTGCTGCTCCAAACTAAACATGCACAGCTCAAACTGCTACTGTGTAATACTGAAATACAATCATTTCGTTTCAGATCACTAAATACCAAACATTTAAAAGTTCAAATGTACAGAAGAAACACGTTTCTTCTTTGCTTATTATTAATGCAGACCTACTTCTTTACATAAAACTGTTGAAGAGCGACAGATAAGACAAGCAGAGCAGGCAGACAGACAGACACACGGACAACTCATGGGGGAGGAAATGGAGAAAATATGGAACATAATGAAAGCTTTACGTGGCCTCTGAACCATTCCTTATTTCATTATCTGTCATTAGGATGCATTATTGATTCATTCACGGTCATAAATTCACAGGCAGTAATGACTAACAAAGCAAACGCATAACGGAAAACTTTCGTTACACGAGGTTTTGAGGCAAGAATATGAGGAGGGGCATCATAACTTCTTAGGTCACATTTTAGGTCAACAGCAGTTTAGACGGACGAGCCAAGGGGAGAGGAGAGAGTGAAGCTGTGGGACCATGTTTGATTTACCTTTTCCTCCATGTGTGGCGTTGACTGTGCAAACAGCAGCAACAGAGAGCAAGCCAGCAAGACAGACAGACAGACAGACAATGATTAGAGAAAGACAGGAGACAGGAACATGCCATGACACACAAACACACACACACTTTCCCCTTTACAAGTCCGCTTAATGCACCATATGTCACTTTCAGGGTTCTCTCAATCAAAGCAGTAACAGAAGATGACGACGTGACTGTGGGATCATGGGAGATGTTGTCTTCACCATCATTTAGAAACACTGCAGTCAGCTTCTGCCTGTCAGGATTCATTGTTTGTTTCTCACAGGATGTCCCGAAGCTGAGCTACAGTCTAAAGATCTAGACTTCCAGTGACTAAAATCCTTCACCAGTTATAATACATATGTAAAAACAGCCAAAATCTAAGAAGTGCATTTAAAAAATGTGCCCTAAAGTTAACTGACAGGCGACCAAATTAAACCGACCATTACCTAGATTAAAATGATAGATTTCTCTATGTTTATAAGAAACATTTGGGTACGAAACTCAAAATATATATGACATGGAGGAAAAGTTACATATTGTACCTTTAAAGTTTTTAAAAAATCTATTTTAACAATTCTGCAACCTTCTGGAGATTATTCTTATTAAAACCACTCCAGATAATCTGCAGTTTGTTAAGAATTAATGAATCTTGTAGGACGCGACGATCATGACAGTTATCCCAAAAAACAAAAAAAATTAACACGGGCCTCATTCAGGGCTCTGTTTCTAACAGCTGATGCAGATTTGTAGGATTACACAGTGTATCTGAATAGATATTCAAGAAAGTGTGTATAATCATGTTCCAGGAGGCGAGTAATCTGCGGTTCAGCTCCAGAAGACGCACCAGATGTCCGAATCCTTGTCATGCTTTGTGCTTATAAATATTCAGGAGTCATGGTTTGGCAGACTGCTTAACATTAAACGCTAGAAAATAAAGTCCAAACTTTGTTTTGAGGGTAAAAAGTAGCAGCTGTTCATCACGGCTCAAACACCAGCACAAACACAATGACCACGATGAAACTTAAATACACATCGAGGACAAAACATCAGCAACAAGACGATGTGTGACAGTTACATTTCAAATCCCAAAGATACACACAAACATTAAATAACTCACGTTCGTCCACAGCCGGGGCCTTCTGACTGGCTGTTGCTTCCCGCCTGCTGCATTTTGGACCGCTCTATGTGCTCGACATACATCTGGATCATCTGTGACACACGCAGGAGACAGAAGAGATGTGAGAGGAAACATTTAACAATTCATTCCATATAAAAGGATTTAAAATGATTTAATTACAAGATTTATAATCTGCTAAATGTTGGATAACTCAGACATATTTGGTGAACAAAAAGCATAATCAGATTGTGAGATTATAAAGCTCAAAGGACAGGACTATGACTGTTTCTTTACAAAAGTATGCAACAAAAAACCCTGCTTGAACACAGTCCTCCTCCTGTGGCTCCTCCCTCTCTGTCCTAAACATGATGAGCAGGCTTCATACAGTAATCTGTAACAGCAGCAAATGATGAAAGGTCTCAGGGCCGAATGTTTGCTTGTACCTCAGTGTGGCGCTGGTGCAGAGCGTTGTACTCTTTCTTCATGTCTGATTCTCGCTCCTCCAACCGAGTGACTGGGAGACAGAAACAGTTTAACAGCACAAAAACACCAAGAGAGCTCCGACGTTTGGAGAAAAAAGGCAACCTGAGCTCATTTTATTAACTAATGTTCAATCTGGCTTGCAAATATTTTTATTTTAGGTGCTCTTTAGCTGTTTGTTCTAAACCAGCGGAGGAATGTAACTAAGTACATTTAATAATAATATTGCACTATTATATATTTAAAATATCTAAAACAATCTCACTCGGTCCATTCTGCATAACAAGCACTTTTACTTTTGATACTTTAAGTACATTTTGATGCTGATACTTTTAACTGAGGCTTCTGAATAATCCACCACTGGACTAAACAACACATCAACAAAATTACCTTATAGGTAGATGGTAAAAAAAACAAAAAACCAATCAAATATGTTCACCAGTATTCACAGGGAACTGATAAGTGAACAAAAGCATCATAATCTAAAAATACAACATCCTCTAAAAGTGTGCCGACTTCCCTTTCCATGTTCCTATTTTAGCTCCAGTGTCACTTTTTCTTTTATTTCTGTATCTGAAGAAAAACTTGATCTCAATCCTTCAAATACCTTTAAAAAACTCCATCACTGCCCACGTAATGAGACTCAACCTACCGACATGTTTTGGACTTCAACTGGATGTCAAATCAAACGTGTTCCTGCTTATCAAAAATCATTTTGAATGGATGTTTTTTGTTCATTTTCTCATAGGGTTGGTTGTTCAAATTAACTTGGACTCAACTACAGCATGTTCAGTATATCAAGCAACATAAGTTAATGGTTAAGATGTCCGTCCACTCACTCTGGTCGGAGTAGTTCTTTGACTTGAGTTCCTGCTGTTTCCCCTGCAGCTCCAGAAACTCCACCTGCACCTGCAGGTCTTTCTTCTCAGCTTCCAACGCATCTTCAAATTCAATGAATTTCTGATGGAAGAGACAAAAATGAGGTCTTTATACAGCTGAAAATACAGTTACAAGCTGCATCAAAAGTGATAAAGCAGATTTTAGTGTAGATATTGTGCAGTAATATGGAAAAAAAAACACAGCACACTAAAATGACTCCTTGTGGTTTTTGGCTGCTCAGTTCTGGTAAAAATCATCATCACAAATATTAAGATTTTGAGACTAAACATCATAGATTCATAGAACTAAAAAAAAACAAGAAAAATAAATATTATATACAGTTAAATAAATAATAATACATTAAAATGAATTTGATTAAGATAAGATGAATGTTGTAGTGCACAACCTAGTAAAAAAAAAAACTACTTATTATTCAATATATAATAGATACAAACATTAATAGATAAAAAAATGCCACAACCTACTGAAAACTTCTCAACATGTATTCAACCCTGCATGAAGTTTTCAGATTACACACTTTTTCTCTTACAGACGGGTTGGAGCTATAAAACACACCAGTGTGTCCTGCAGTGAACACATGAACTCAGTACCCACAGAGCTGTCTGCTTCCCTTCACGTTGCCTGTGTTTGTGTGTGTTTTTTTAAATATAAAGCTGTTCACAATGACGTCCTTTTTTCAGTTCAGCAAGTCCACAGAGTCTTAATACTGTAATCCCCTGACTGCAGGGAGACTATGGAACCAGGAACATGCGGCAGATATTCACCACAAAGAGGCATTTGCTGCAACATGATGACCTTCAGTTATAAAACAACAACTCTTATTTTTATCTAGCGGTGCAGAGATCGACACTCCCTACTTGTTTGTTGTATGCAGAGTGAATTTTAGCAGGAAAATTCACCAATTAGTCCTTTTTGTCTCCACCTCTAAGGGCAAGAGTTTGGCTCATTTAACAAGGGAAAATCAACTTAATGACAAAAAAAGTGACTCAATAAATGTGACTTTGCTTCTTATTATCAAGCTGAATAAACAGACTTCATACTGTTTGGTTTTTGGAACTTTGCTACCAAAACAAATCAATCGTTTGTCTTAAAATATAAGAGGATAAATACAACATTGAAAAGCAGGAAATCTCCATATTTGGATTAGATTTAGCATTTTTCTGTCATTTTTGCATAAAAATTACTTTAAAGATGAATCGATTATTAATATAGTTGCCGTTTGTTTTGCTGTCGATTCGTAGGCTAATCGTTGCAGCTCTAATTTCACACCTCCTCTCTAAATAGATAAAAGCAGGGAATTTTCTGCTCATATTGTATATACTTTTAAATTATAATGGCCTAACTGAAATGTTCTTCCTTCAGAGCAGGAGACTGCAGCTTCACAACATAATATCCTTCATCTTATCCAAACATCCTAAAGTTATAATGCGCTCCTCTATTGTGAAGTCATATATGGGTGGTCTTTTTACTTTCTTAATTTTCCTGGTTTTGGTTTGTGTAGACTGGGTTTAATGTCATTAGAGGGCGACGGCGAGGGCCGCTGATCATTTGGTGTCATGCAGAGAGAGAGAAGTAATGTGGCTCTAATCAGTATCACCTGAGCAGGTGAGGTTTGTCCTTTGTCCTTCTCAGTCAGAGAGACAACATGAGAGAAGCTCAGTCAAAGCTTAGGAGACTACAGAGACATCACTGGTATGTATTTTTGATTAATTTGGTTAATAATGTAACTTTCCTGTAGAGATTTATTCATTTCTTACTGCGGGTAATTTTTTGAGTTTGTGAGGTAGAAATGTGTCCATAAGGTAGTTTGAGTTGTGGCTTAAATTGGACTGAAACTGCATCAGGGGAATTGTTTGTCTGAGTCACATTCAATGATACATTTAAAATGACAGATTTCAGTTGAGAAGATTTTGTCAAATTAAGTTTGTTTGTTGTTGGAAAGATTTGATTATATTCAAAATGATTGGTAGGAATAATTTGTTGAAGATTTAAATCAGATTATTTGTTCAAAAAATTGGATTAAAAGGAATTTCATAGATGCATAAGATTAAAATGCATAAATTAAGAAAATTCATAAAGCTCTTAAAAGAGTGTACATAGTAATTTAAACATTACAGTACAATAAATATATTTAAAAATAAGTTAAGTTGGCAGATTTGACATTTCAGGAAATTGCTAAAATTAAGAGAAAGTGATAAAAATCAGTTTGATCCAATTTAAGTCTGATTTGTCTTTAATCTGCAGAATTAATGTTAGTTTGAATTTTGACTGGAGAGATTTAAGTTATTGACTGCATTGATTGATTGATTGATTCTAATTATGTTTCTTTTCTTCAAGGTTATCAACCTGCTGTTCTGTTCTATACTACTACTGTACCAATAACATCCTGGTTCAATAAATGGAAAAGAACTGTACGAGTTGTTCAGCGTCCTCTGTGCTGACTGAGTTAAGGTAGGCATTGACAAAAAAGGCTGTTGACTCGACATCTATCCCGGACTTTCACCTGCCGCAGACGCCTCACCTGTCTTACCTCCTGAGCACTTGCTATTAAAACAGCATATTCAAACGATATTCATTATGCTAATTATTACCCCCGTAGAAAGACACAGTATGCATGTATGTACATATTCATGGGCAGGAGTATCGTGTTATTGTGACCAGCATGAATAACTGATCAGGTCGTCATGTGATGACTGAGTGGAACTAATGTGTTTCCTGGTAAACTGTGGCTAAGTGCGTTTGACTGCAATGTGGTCACACTTCCGACAATTTACACTCTGCACCACCTGAACACAACATGTCTCTGTTCTCAGATCACAAGTCAAGATAGTGGTTTTAGAAAAATGTATTTGTGTGTATGTTGAATCTGGATGGACGTGGATTGAAGCTGATAAGTTCAGATGTGTTGGACGTATGTTAAAGTTGCTACATTTTGTAGCTTCAGGCAACCATCTGCCTCACTTTTTAACCAACTAAAATGTGTATTATCTTAAATAGATTGTACATTTGTCAATTTGCATACAAAGATTCCTGTTTTTTTCTAGAAATATTTCTATTTCAACTCAGATCTTTTATTCTTACCAGATCTGACAGCATAGTGACTTTTCCATTCCCCCGATTTTAACCTGGATCCGTCAATTTTCTGTGAAACAAATAGGACGGATATTGTGGAACCAGGTTAATCAGCTCCCAGGTCAGTCCCTGTCCTGTTTTTAAACATTTAGGTAAGGTTTAGTATTGGTTCTTTCCCTTAAGATATTTGTTTATTCTATTAAGATTATTTAGGTACACATGATGCTTATTTTATTCTTGTATTTGTGTGAGAATTTTTGTCACATGATTATGGCTTTATGTTTTGAATCACCTCAGTTTATTTCATATAATTGTTTAACTGTCATAAGCTTTTGCCGTCCCCCGCATATGGTTTTATTTAAATTGTTTGTTAATTATCCTTCTTAGGCTTTAAATCAATCCACCAATAATCAATGTACTTAAGCGAATGACATGTAGAGCGAAGGTGATAAAAGCTTGGTCAGAGGCAGAGAGGATCAATGTTTTTCTGTCGTTACTCTTTGAGAGTGTTGGTGATACAAAGTGGCTGATCTCTCCTGGCGGCAGCCTCAGAACAAGACAGAAAACAACAAAGATGCTATAAAATATCAGTTTGTTAACATCCCTTCAGTAACTGTAATCCTGGATATCTTGGCGACGGCTACACGAGCAGACAGGGAGCTGTGGATTTGTTTACCATTAGCTTGGGCCTAATAACCTTGTAATCTGAGCCGCTTTTTGCTGGTTGCTCCAGTGTCTAGTTGAGGGTGTGTTATTGTTTTCCTCGGGCTCTGAGATTCTCTCTCACACTGCCGTGTCTTTGTATTGGCCCTCGCCTCTGTCCGATCCGGCTTGTGCGTTTACTCGATCACGCTGCGGCTTTCTAAACCTCGGCCTCTTTCTCTCTCTGCGTTTGTTGTTCTGTCTCTGCTCCTCATAAGCACAAATCAGGTTACAGAGCCAGGCTCCCTCACTGTGCTCTGTGTACTATTGATTTCCTGTAGTTCCCCACCCCTCGCACGTCCCATCCCCCATGATCCCCTCTGACAATTGGACAAAACTGTTTATTTGTTCCACTCACATTTGTCACCTAATTTGAGCTGAAGATGTAAACTGACTTCTCTCACTTGCTGCAAACATGAGACAAAAGATCAAGAAACTATTAAAGACAATTGACCATAAAAGATGCACAACTGCAAGTTTCTTTTAACAAGTAATGAAACATCTCACTTTAAACTGATGCCTCCATATGACCTACATAAGCAAACAAGACCATCAGGAAGAACATTGGCTGTATATTTATTCTTAATGCCTGCAAAACCAGACGAAAAAGAGTCTTAAGTTTACATTTTCCCA
>CAFUXE010000807.1:113803-125574 GCA_903364295.1 Serranus cabrilla | reverse complement strand
TGCATCAGATTCACGTTATAGACAAAACTGATGTTGCACGGTTGGTCAATATGATAAAGTGGTTTGCGACAGAAGTTTTTTTTATCTGGTGAGTCAAACTGGAGCTGAGAGTTTTGGTATATTGAGCCACATAAGAATAAAGTCTTATCTTATTTATGAAGCATAACAGATTTACAACCAGTTCAATGTCTTGATTTAGGTAACATTTTCATTTCTAAATCTGAGGGATATAAAGTCTTTCCACATTAAGTTTTAAAGCTAAGGGCTTTCACAATACCAGATTCTGACTTCATGATTATCTTTGGCAAAATAATTCATGATAACGTTATTTTCGCAATAGATATAGAATTTTAAAAAAAACTAAAATCTCTCAAAATGATCTGTAACATTGTGTAGTGTACATTAGTTTGTTTTTCCGAAACTCAAATGCGAAGTGTGAGATTGAAGACTTAAAGAAATGCAAACTATTTTAAATATAAAATCTGTATCTTTTATCATAACAGCCCTTATACAGACACTTTTAGTTTCGGTTTTGATTATCAATGTGAAGAAAAAAACATAAGGCATGTCTGGACCTGTTGGCGTCTATCAATTAACACAATAGCCTCAGTGGCTCAGCAGCTACTGTCACCTGCAGTTCCTGCCAGTTTAAATTAAGTAAATCCTTACAACACAACCACCTTTTTACAACAAAAGAGTTTTTTTCTGTGATGACATTAAAAGAAGCTTAAATTTGCTGACACTGAAATGTTAACATGTACCAGTAAATACTCTCAATTAACAGCTTAAAGTGCAAACAACACTAGATCACCGCCACAGGGAGGAAACGCAGCAGGAAGAGCAGATGATAAAACGGACTAAAAGCTGAGCTAAGCTGATACTAGCAGGGCTGCCAGTGATATGCTGAGGCCTCTTTGGATGGGAGGAGGATTAAAGTTGCTTTATGATGCCTGCTGGATCCCACGGCTGCTGTTACACTGGTCAGAGAGAGGGGGGGAAAGATCTGCTGGAGGTGGAGCTTGGCCGGTAATGTAATAGCTCCATATTGATGTCCACTTTTATTGTTTGTGTCCCTGTTCTTGCTCTGTTTCCAAGTGTAAACGCCCACTGAGAGTCGTGCTCACATGCTTCATCTGTCAAAGACGTGCTGACTGCCCCTTTATCAACATATTCTGCGGTATGCTTTCATGCTCACTGTGTGTTTGCATAGGTATTTGCATACATAGAGACTTCAACTGTGCAGCATGTGTTGTTTGTCATTGTTGTGAGCTGGTAGTGTTAGTAGACGTTGTAGTTACAGGGACAGTATGACTTGACGAAGTAGTTGTGAAAGTAACCTGAGGTAAGTGCAAAAATATTATAGTGGCTTTTAGGGCTGTGATTTGGGAATAATCTGGCGATACAAAACATATGATACAGGAGTTACTATTCAATGTATTGCAGTGTATTACAATAAAAGCAAAGTGATATATTGGGATTTATTTTAGGAAAACTCATAATTCATAGCACACACCACCATATGCATAAAATCAAAGTACATTTCTTATGCAATCAGTGTGATCTGGATTTGCATTCATCACAACAGTAGCACTACTTTTTGTGCAATCTGTCTACAACAAAACTGTTAATAGCAGCTGGCATCCATCTCCCTGAGCAAATATTCAGACACCATGCCAATGCACTTCAGCCACAAATACCGATAACTATAAGAATACAGAATTAAAACACACATGAACTGTTCTTTTTTGACTGATACACTATACACCCTATAGTAGTATGGCTGTTATAGTGAATACAAATGCTGCTATCTGTACATATAAAAGTTTCTATGACAGTTTGGAATTAAAACTCACTATTATAAGCAGTATTCTGTGTGTAACCTTTTACTTACATGCACTTGTTTAAGGTACATTTTTCTGACACCAGAGATTACCTGCTGAGTAAAACCAACTTAGAAAATATTCTAAAGTTATCTTCTGTTTGATTTTGTTACTTTAAAGTAGTACTTTACACGCAGTTCTGATATGATTCCCTGAAGTTTAATGAGAGTTCAGTGTTTAAGATGTGCCAGCTGTGTGCTTGCAGTGCATTGATGCTATAAATAAGCTCATGTCACAGGCCTATACATGAGTCACATGTCTGCTGAAAGCTCTCAGATCAGACAGGGCACCGTGACTGTGAAGGAAGCAGCGTGAAACTGGATGTGATGCTGCGGGCAGAGGCCCTTCATATCTGGGGAGGGGGTGACTCACCTCCTCAGCCTGCTTGCGAAGCGCTTTCTCCCGCTCGTACTGGGTGATGAGCTGCTCGTTGTCCTCCTTCAGCAGCTCCAGCTCCACTTCGTGCTCCTGGTTCTCGGTCAGCACCGCGTCCAGGTTCTCCAGGACGTTGACCACCAGAGGCATCAGCTCCTTCACCACCTCCTCGTCATAGCTGCGGATCAGCCGCTCGAACTCCCGGTAGATGCTGTTGGCCAAGCCCGACACCCGCTCCGACATCACGGAGCCGGAGCCGTAGTCGTCCTGGTAGACCACCTCGTCTATCTGCAGCTCCATCATCTTGGCAGCTGGACCCGGTGTCTGTTTTTATCCAGATGAGGAGGCTGCGCTCAAACAGTTTTTTTCAGGCCTGTAAGGCGAGCCTGTCACAAGGTTTGGATCCGCTCAGCAGAAAAAGGGGAACATTCAATCACAGTCTTTCCTCAAATAAAGAAAACACTCATGCCATGTTGCAGCACCTCTGATTCACTGAACGAGGGCTGACTGTTGCTGTGTGTAACGGCGCATAACCTTGAAATTACTGGCTCTAATTATTTAATGTAAAGAGGGCCCCCTCCTCCTCCGCCAACAACCCGTTGTATCGCCTCCAGCCGCGGCCCAGCTACTGCTCTCTTCCCGCAGAGAGCATCCGATCCGGGGAGCAGTGGATGTGGTGTGGGCCAGCCTGTGGATCGGCCCTCGTTGAGCCCATGCCGAGAAGCGAAATGCCTTCGTCGATGATATTGCACCTGCCTCTCAGCAGCCGCAGCCATGGACCCCGGCCATTGCTGGCAGGGGAAATAAATTAATTAATAAATAAGTAAATAAATAATCTAACGCTCCCGATCCCCGCCGACGCCCGATCCGCCTCTATAACGTCGTTTCCTCCATGTTTTGTTCCCCCTTCCAGCGGGTGGCCGACGCTGCTGGCCAGGCTCGGGCGTTGATGGTGATGTCTCCCTATGGGAGAGGCTCTCCCTGCTGTTCAGATGGAGGAGCCAGCTGACCGACTCTGGCTGACGTCACACCGTCTGCATTGAGCAAGCGGACTCACTGCGTCAAGTCAGGAGGCCTGTACCGGAAACACGCGGCACGATTTCAAAATAAGGCTTCAAACGCTGATCAGTTGTAATTACAGTCATGATAAATAATGATAAATACTCATCTTTTTAATTATGTCAAAACCACATTTTTAAATTTTTAAAAACGGCCACTACACCAATTGTATACATCAGAGGTCAGTTTACTTGTCCACAGGAGAGCTAGATATGTTTTCATTACGTTTATTCCCATGTTTTTTTTTATTTTTTTTATTCTAGTTTGGGTTTGGAGACTACAAATTTAAAAGACAGCCTGTGTTACAAACTTGTGATAGGGGCAAAACAGGTCAAGAGTGGACACATTTTCTGCCCCACACAAATTTGGCCTCTCATTGGCACATTTAAAGGCACCATACATTGTGCCGCTGCTGCACCAAAAGGAACCTCAAAATGTACTTAAAGGTCCCATATTATGAAAACATGTTTTTTCTGGCATTTACATATATTCCTTAGTCATCCTTCAGCCAACCAAACCTGAGAGGGTGGAAAGTCTCTGCATTGTTGAGCTTTGTCAGCATCTTCTCTTTTTCCTCCTCCAACTGGCTCGGGCCACGTGTGACGTCACAAGGGGCGAGCTATTTGCATAGATCCCACCCAAAGTTTACGTCACCTTCTGCTCCCCGGAACTCAACCAGCTAATATGAAGAAGCCAGAGTCTGTACAGTTAGCTACCACTGCTAGACATGTCTGAGCTTAGAGGAAAGCATACAAAGTGTTATGTTGTGTCTCTTTTCTTTGCCAGCATCAGGAGAAAGAAGGACTCAATGGCTAGATTTGATTTACAATGGCAATGTTCCAGCAACATATGGTACTATTTACAGTTTAATATAGCCTAAGCTATGTACCCTTAGCAGTAGCATAGCTTCATAGTTGCTGTTGTTGCAAGCATCTGCGTTAGCCACTGTCGCTACTGATTATTCTCAATTGAGCCACTATTTACAGTTCAATAAACGCTATGTACGGTTAGCATTGTCGTAGCGTCATAGCCCGCTGTTGTTGTGAGCGTCTAAGTACAGTACTTGAGTGAATGTGAGGTGTGAGTCACCTTTTGGACATTATGATCCCAACCAATCCTGTCACTGTGTGTGGAGATTTAAATAATCAATGAGGGCTAGCTGCTGTGCCTCCTGTGTTACTGCTCACAGTGGCTCTCTAACCATAAGCAACTCCAATGTCAAAAGGATTTTGCGCAACCCAATAAATGTTTGTTTAGACACCAATAAATGTATTACGCATTCATTCATTTACTTAGGTTTCTTGTCATTTTAAGGCCTACGTCCCTAAATGACCTAAAGACTTTTTTTTGCTTTTGGCAGACACGTGTGCCAAGTTTTATTTTGAAAGTTGAAACCGGAAGTTGTATCTATCTTCATAGTCACCTTGGCCAAAGACCGCAGCATTACCTGGTGCTCGAATTTAATAATAATGACAATGCACTCTCCAACAATGAAATGAAAATGTTTTGACAATCCAGACAAACGAAGGTAATTATCTATGTTTATTCCATATTAAACCTTATTAATAGAGTATTTTTCAGTTTGCTGGGCCGTTTGAATAGATACTATAACACGCCTGACAGAATCAAATAACCTAATCTTTTTTACTTCAACTCAAATTTTACGAAAACTACTAAAAAGAGTATCACGTTAATACTACATATAATGTATGTATATATAATAATGATAAAGTTGTGTTTTCCAAAAGATTGGAGCCTACTTTCATCTGTTGTGTAGATCTTAATTAATTCTTCAACATGAGAACGAGCTCCAACCCTGATTCTAAAAAAAAGAAGCAGCAACACTGAAAAATGTAAATAAAAGCAGAATGCATTACATTCAGATCAACAGCATAGATTTACATGAAACAAAGTAACTCAGTTTCAACATGAAATATCTGGTCTCTATATTTTACACAACGCCACTGTGTTCACTCAGGGTTGTGTGACACATTGGTTATAATACACAGGAATTAAGCCAATGACCTAACCTATCTTTTAAAATAATAATGATTAACAATCATCAGGAATATTATGAATGATAATCTGCGTGATGTTAGAGGGCATATAAAAATACTTTTCCAATACGTGATGTTTACATTCCCTAAGTGGCCGATGAGAGCTGCTCCATTAAAATAAAAAATAGTTGGATCAATAGGGCTTAAGACTACCAGCAGCTCCACACTAAAAGTTAAAAGCATGAAAAAATACAGGTACAGGTAAACTAAATTAGGATCTCTGAATTTTTACCTCCTAGATGCAATTTAAAATATGGTGAAAAAAGAAACTTACCTCCACATTTTTCCCCATAAAAAGACAAGATGAGGAGACTTCCACAGTCAGACTTTTATCAGGTACTTGCTGCAGATACCTATCCTATTATCACAGTGGACATTAGCAAGATTAGCATAAAGAGGCTGGCATTTTATATTAAAGTAACTTTTGTACAATTTGGATGTTAAACTAATCAAGAAACATTACTGGATGCTTTTAATATATACACATAAAAATGTAATTACAAAAAGAATATTCTTTTGTCTCTCCGTGGGATTGTTACATGTAATTCTGGCCAAATGTAGACTTAGGTTCTTTGATAAGATTAATAATATCATCAGCAGGTAAGAATTTATGCTCCTCAAGACTTTTACATAAAAGAGAAGGGTGCGGCCTCAAGACCCCACGAGAGGGCACCACACCACATGTGAAAACCACTTCCAGACAATGAGGAAAGAAAGGGAAGGGGTTGAGTGCAAACATCTTTCACTTGAACCTTCTTTCAGTCAGACAAGTGTAGCTTGGGCTATTGTTCACTGTAGAAAGGACCAACAATGGAGACAAAAACTGGTCAATGGAGCATAAAAACTGTAGATAAAGGAACCACAGCTCTAAAGCCAAAAAACCTAACCTCAGTATTTAACAACTATTTCCAGCAGCACAAGTAAAATGTAAAAAATACTCGACAACAATGCTCACATGGTTCTGCTTAAATTGCCACTCTGAAAAGGGAGACAGCAGCATTGATGTACAACATACAATAATGAGACAGACATAAAGTTCAGTAGTTCTTATTCCAGTCAGTAGGTGGCAGTGAAGCACCGACAATATGCACATTTCACACCATTCAGTTTTCTTCAGAGGCTCACAGCAGAAGGTGGGTGGTCTCTTTGAAACTAACAAGTGGTTTGAGGTTTTAGGCCCATGACTGCTCGGTATTGCACCAAAAATGGAAAAAGCAGATGTAAACTTCCATGAACTTGATTAACCCTGGTTTGGTTTGTAAAACATAAATCAGCAGCCAGTTGTTTAAGTGTGTAGAATATGAAAGTTTTATTTTACATGATGGTTCTCCTTGCGTTTCCTTTGTTTATAAAACCAGTAGAATAAGTCAGTACTGCATTGTAAAAATACTATGTCATCAGTAATGTATGTCATTGAATCAGTGATGCATTCAGGTGTTAGTCACATTAATGTTGCAGCTGGTAAAGATGGGGCTACTTTCATTTGCTTTGTACACCGCTGGGTTCCTAAAGGAAAAATAAAATGTCACAATTTACAAGTTATATTTTTGTATTAACCCAAATTTGCAAATAATTTGCTAAAGTCAGAAAATATATTAAGTAGAAAGGAGCAATAGCTGCTTCTGAGATGTAGTAGAAGTATAAAGTAGCAGAAAATGGAAACAAGCAAGTACCTCAAAAATGCACATAATGTACTTGGTTACTTGTCATCCATTTAAAACCTCCCTTGTCCCATTGTGTTATTGTCTGAAATGTACAATATGCTATTCTGAGTGAATTCTGTGTGTCAGTCAACCGAGACACAACCTGTTTCTGTTTTGCTCTCCAGCGCAGTAATCATGGTCGGGGTTAGTTTTCCTCATATCTTATTCACTGTTGCTCATGGCAGATTAGTTGAAAACTCTCTTACAGTCGAGCTGCATGTGAAAGAGATTTTGGTGACTCAAGATGCTGTCATCCAAGCAGTCAACCAGAGCTCTTTCTTCACCGATGCCAAGTCTTTCTTACCCACAATTGTGCGCATAATAGGACGCTGAGCGAGTAATTTTAATTTCATGGCTGACATCATGTACATGTGACAACCCTTTCTTTGGACTGGTTGTGTACAATTTGTACAGAACTAGTCCTGTCAGTTTCATAGAGCTGTAGAGATTAATCAATCAGTTGTCATCTGACAAATTAATAAACGATTTTTTTGATAATCAAGAAACAAAAGGTGAAAATTCTCATATTCCAGCTTCCTAAATATTAATATTTTCTGTTTTTTCCCAACTTATCTGACAGTACACTGAATACATTTAAATTGTGAAAAAAATCTTTCAGACCGTCTCAGCCTTAGAAAGCCGATCGACCTTTTTTCACCTCCATTTTCTGAGATATTATAGAGCAAACAACTAATTTGAGAAAATACTTGACAGATGAATCACTGAACACAATAGTTAGTTGCAGCCCTACTGCTGTCTCTGGCCTTTCTTTTAAGTAAATAAATGCTCATGTATCACACTTTTCTTTTTAGCTATATAGTGATGATCAATTCTTAAGTGTAACATACAAGGAGACTTAGTTTTTTTGGCTGCCTGGAATCATACAAATAAGATTTGTACCCACCTCCGTATCAGAACATACTCTCACATGTCCAAACATTATTTTGTCTGCTATCTCAGAATGTGGCTCATAAGAGAAAATGAAAAATATCACTGCAGATTCCAAAGTGTATTGCAAAGCTAAAACGACATTTTCCTCCTGGGCACAAAGTGGCCATTTTATCTCAGAATGAGCAGCGAGCAGAGTGCTGCCAACGGGCAAATCTGGACAAAAGCATCAGTGTCAGTGATTCAAGAATGAACTATAAAACTGGAGCAGACAAAACTTATTTTGTGAGTCACATTTTCACCAATCCAAACAAACATTTAAAAAGGTATGCATGGTATTTCAACTTTTGAAAAGTCAAACCAACCTAAATATTTCACTTTTAATGAGCTATTATTAAATGTCAAGAAATGTTACTGTTATGTTTTAAGAAAGTAAACAAAATGGCCAAACTTTAAATGCAAAACAACAGTTTTATTGCAGTACACAGGAGTTTCTTCTTCTGCTGCGCTCATTGCCTGCCAGGCACATCAACACACGGGGGACAGGCTGGCACCAGAATACCCTGAATGTGCGTCACAAAGTGGGTGAAAAGGTGATTATCAATGAGCCAACCTGGACTCAGGTAGGCCACGCGCTTGTCCAGAGTTCACTTGTCTTCAGCCGTTTTAATTTAAAACATAAACAGAGGCCTACCCCAAGCAAAAAAAAAAGAAAAGAAAAAAAGGCATGTTCTCAGATAAAGCAAGCAATGAAGACAAAGCAGAAAAGTACCTGCATAATATATCTGCATACAATCAAAATGGAATTTTCTTTAAAGGAAGCAGAAACATTTGGGAGTAAATAAAGCATTCATCTTTACGTCAATTTTTGGCATCTTTCCTTGAACAGAGTTTGTACTCTGACAACAGATCATTAATGTTGCCACGTGTTGATATGAATGGATTATTAATGAAAAGGCAAGAAAGATGATATAAGGCTTTGATTATACAGTCATTAGATGAGGACCAACACATGTAATATTCTGGAAAACTGATAAACGACGTGGTTTAAAGTAGTAATCCAGTGAGGATCTGACAATGCATAAAAAAAAAGGTGGCACTCGAGGAACTCCCTGAAACATTTTACGTTGGTGAGAAGATCCATTCACCACTCCTGATTGAACGCCTACACATTAGAGATTAAAACAAGCACTTTGAAGTTTGCGCAAAAATCTGCAGTGAGTGTTTAACACAAGGATTTCCGTTACAGCAACATTTTTAATCTAGGACTGTTTAAAGCTGAATACACTCCAACGTCTTAACCATACTTGAGATGCAAAAACCTTTAAGAAATAACAAACTTGTGCCTTAAACCAAACTGTTTTACAAACACAGAAACAGTGAATAGTAACTGCAATATTTAGATTGAACAGTCTCACAGTTCAAAGTGATTAACTAGCCTGTTGATTGATTTGTGATTGAATGACTGCAGGTTTCATTGAAGAAGAAGAAGAAGAATAGGACAAAGAGTGGGAAGCCAGAAATGGGGCTGAAAGTGCAAGAAGTTGAGGACGACAGATTTGAAGAGGAATCTGGTGCGAAGAACATAAATTCCTGCTCTGTGTTTAGATGTACAGGTGAAATAACCGTGGGGAGAGGGGGGCGTTGGAATGAGAGAAGATTAACAGGGGAGCAGACGAGGAGTGTGTGGACACAAACAGGGAGGAGAGGTGTGTTCAGCTGATCAGTAGAATACCACACTAGACTTTCCTCCAGGGGGGTTAAGGACCCTGTTGTGAGAGCGAGGCTTGGGTCCCAGATGAGGCTCGTGGTTCTTCAGCTCACCCGTCTCAACTGTCTTATCAAGAGCTAAGGTAGAGGAAGAAGGGGGCTCGGGTTTAGGCTCGGGCTCTGGGGGAGCAGGGACAGCAACAGGCTCTTCCTTGGCTGGTATGGGAGCTGGGGGGGCAGGTTCCTCCTTCACCTCAGGTTGGCTCACTTTGGCTGCAGGTGCTTGGAGAGGGGAAAAAAGGTGTCTTACAGAAGTACTAGAACAGAATAACCTGAACAGAATAACCTAAACAGTATAAACACCTTTCCATGTAAAGTACAGAATATAAATCACATCTTTCTAGAGTCACATCTTTCTAAACTCACCTGGTGTTTCAGGTTCAGGTCCGACACTTAGATTGTCCTATAAAAAATTAAAGATAAGAGATTTATAACAGTGTAATCAATGGAAGGACTTCAAAACAGGCCCTCTTCTTTATTCTACTTAAGTATGACTGAAGCCTAGCGCAGACTACAGGAGTTTTGGGCCGTTTTATCTCAGATTTGCCTCTCCCGACAACCAGAGGAGGAATCTAGGACCTTGGTCAGTGCCGATATTTGGCCCAGATTACCTTGCAATGTGTGGAGTTTACAGATCAAATCATAAACCTCCTGAACTGTTCAGACTCATCAGGGCTGCCTCCATTTCAAACATGTTTGATATTTAGGAGTTAAGATCTGGATGATTACATCAGTACTTTCCATGCAGGACCACTATATCCAACAACAGAGACAAGCCGGAGCAGCTGACAGTGTTGTCAAGCAATGGTAAACATTCAAGCCTTTGAGAACATTAGCAGCTAGAATGCTACTGTTGACAGATAATGAAACTGACAGTTCCGCTCTCACCCACAATTTGTGCTGAACAAAACACAATCCGTGTTGACTGCATCTCCCCAATCCGTTGTCTCATTGAGACTTGTTTAACCTTCCGCTTGTTTTTTTCCCCACACTGCAAAGCGTTACTTTATCAAGTTGTTGCACCATTTTGTTTACATCTGCTTCCGCATTAGATCAAGTAAGGTGCTGCATTGCTCCCTCTGGTACTTTATCTTAAAAATATCCTGTAGTGTGTAATGTGCTAACATTTTCAAATCTCGTACTATGTGCTTTGAAGTTTCTCCTTTTGTGTCATTGCAACTTGATTTCAAAATTGAATAGCTATATAAACCTCCTGTGGCCCCAGCGTGGCTTAAAGTCCCTTCAAGTAACAGTATGTATCAAGCTACTAGACCAGATCTCTCCTGAAGGAGATTTTAATCTTAATACTTTTTCTTGGTTATAATTAAGATACTGGCTTTATGTGTGTAGTCAGTATATCCTGTAATATGGCTGACCATTTTTGTCTGTGATCATAAGAAGCAATATCACATGAGCACCATGTAAAGGACCAAAACTGTCATATCTAATTTGTTTAGTTTGTTGTTGCGAGTTTACAATTGGTGTATTTTTTTTTTTACATACAGAATTTGTTATTTTGTGGCATCAATAGCATTGTCTTTGTATGCAAAAAGTAAAAGTGTGATATGGCATAGGTCATAAGTCATACTACCAGGCTTTAAAGCAGTCCATCATTTTGAATTTCTGTGATTTGAATTTCTGCCAGAAAATGGCGCTATTTCAAATGAAACCAAGAAAAGTAACTTGTAAAAAATCTTTTTCCAAAATATTTACTTCATTCCCTTTCCCAAGTTGTGATAAATACCTCAGTATGTTTACATGACAATCCAGGGCTGCAAGCAAACAGTTGTATGCAATACAAACATCAACCTCAACTGATTACACAAAACCGGTTAATTTAACTGATTTCTTAAGAAGTGGCTGCTTGGAATTTATTTGGGTCACTGCTGAGCTTGTTGCAATAGAGTCAGCAGTCCAAGCCAACAGTACTTTGATTGGACAAACACTATTGACCCATGGTGGGGAAGACTGATTGATACAATAGGGTATGTGACACATCTGCTATGCGCTTCAAGTCTTGTAAGATAAAAAAAAAAAAA
>CAFUXE010000807.1:93723-113783 GCA_903364295.1 Serranus cabrilla | reverse complement strand
AAAAGCACACTAGCTGGTGAGATAGTCAGGGTGAAGAGGAATAAAATTCAAATAAAACAATAAAATAAAAAAGTATAATCAAAGTGGAAAATGACATTGAACTGCTTGGCCTACCTTTGGCTTATTTGGGTGGCTTCGGCTCGGGCTTTGGGCTGGTGCACTCTCTGCAGCACCGAATATGTTGCTGGTTGGTCCACCAGGAGGTGTGGGTCTCTGTTGGCGAGCTGGAGATTCAGGTTCCCCAAATATTCCGCTGCTCTTCCCACCTGCATACAGTATTGCCAATATGTGTGTTCAATTTTTAAGCAGTGTCATTATGACCCACCTTACTGTGGGTGACATTTAATGTGGCTCGTGAACTGCACTGCCCATTTGATGGCCCTGCAGATTTATGAAACTGAGGTAGAATGTAGTCTAAAGTTACTTTTATGGGATGACAAAATATTTTGACATTTGAATTGGGCTTCTTCATGCCCTATCGCCCTTTACTATCATACGTGCACAAGAAATGATAGTGTCTAGATAAGAAAGTCAGGGTGACTCAGCAATCCCTGTCTGGACACTGAGACCATTTAAAATAGTACACTGGACTGAAAACATACTTGACTATACCAGCTACTCCACAAAATCTGGAGGTGGATTACATTCAGGCCCCAAGAACAGGGAAAGTGTTTATACTGGAATTATCACATGACAGTAACAGTTTTCACATCCTGGACACTGACAGATGTTTGGACTGGCCTGTCTCTGCAAATCCATTAGCCCTGACAAGCTGGTCTGACCTGGGGGATTGGAGCGTCTGGGAGCACTCTGGGCCTCCTCTGGCGGAGCAAACACTTTAGAGGCCATCTTATTAGGTCTTCTTGATGCTGCAGCGTCGTCTTCATAGCCACCAAACAGGTTACTGGAGCCACCTCCAGGAGGCTGCAACACCCTGCAGGAGATGAGAAACATATTTTTATAGGATCCAATTTATTCATCCAAGACTCCTTTAAATCAATGAGCCTGCGTAACTGTGACCCAGCAAAGGTAGACTTCAAATCGAGAGAGAGGATTGATTTTACTGGTTTCCTTTTACTACTTGTGTATCCTGTGTAAATTTATTAAAATAAAGACTTGTCAGAGGATGTTGAGTGCACAAGAATATTTTCCTTTGAGTCATCGAGGTTCGTGTTTGCTGATTACTGTTGGAAATGATGTCATGTATCCACTCTAACACACAAAGAGGGCGAGTAGTAACAGTAGGTAACATGCTTATAAATATGTTACAGTACAGGCGGCAGCTTGAGCCAAAGCAGCTAAATGACAGGTTATCTGATTATATAGCGGGAATGGCGCCATACGTCTGAAAACTCTATCGTTAGCCCTTTAAAATCAACGCTATATGTTCACATAGTATTAAAAGCAACATGTTTACAATTAGCAGAGCTGACTCAAGAACTGACGCTTTCAAGTCAGAAAGAGGAAACTGGACGTCTACAAGAACAATGTGGCCACACCGCCGTTGTTGGCGAGTACAAAGAAGAGCAGTCTGAAGTGGCTTTCACACTTCCGCAGGCGCAGCAGCAGACAACGCCTGGGCGGTTAGCTTAACAAGCTAATTCTTGACTCTTAAGTTTGCTACGCAAGACAACGCAAACCAAGCTAGCTCGAGTTGATCGCTCATGGCTTAGTTTACTTAAAACATCGCTAGTCTTACGTCTAAAGGTATTAGCAGGAAAATGTGATGGTGCAAAAGTTACGAAGAGCTCCTGTCACATAACGTTAACCCACATTCAGATACAAGCTGACCGAGCGACTGCCTACACTAGAAATAAGACATTGTCGGCCATTTCTTAGTCACATAACCAAGCTAAACGACTAATATTATTCACCTTGAGCTTGGTTTCGAAGCACTATCCAACCCTTGAAACATGTTTGTCGAAGTCATAGTGGTTTTGTTTTGAGCCTTTTAAGTTTCCGAAGACAACTTCGTCAGTTTGCCAACTGGACGACCAGCGAGTTTCCCTGTCTGCGCGTGCCCAACCAAACTCCGTAGTGAAGAATTTCAGTCCACCCAACTGTGACACAGAGGAATATTACTGGTCCACTGCCAATCTGCTGAGTGCTAAGGTGCGCTCGTTTCATGTTACTGCGTACCCCTTTAGAAAGATGGACTAAGTCATCCATTGCGTAGAAATACTTCAGAACAAAACTATTATTTCGTAACACCAGTTCTGATGGTCTTATGTTTAACATTTTTAAATGTTTATTTCATTTTGTACTATCTATTATGATAAAAAAAAATATACGGAAAACTCCGCCCTGCTGGTCTGTGATAAAGACAGTAAACAACCAAACCCGTGTTCTCAACTCGATATGTGACGCTTGTTTTGTGACACCGGGGCGCCTGACTGACCACAGCTGATGGTAAACTTAGTATGAGATATCAACTACAATGAAATGCAGATGCTATTGAATGAATAGCCCATTGTTCTCTATTTTATGTGCTTTTCAGCTGGCGTGTTATAACATAATCTGTAAGTCAGTGTTTTGTTGTCAGCCATATAAATCAGATTCTTACTCCGCTACACCGGAGGATTTTTCGGCGTACCCCATGAATGTATTCAAGTGCATCCTTTGTGTTTCGCCCATTGATTTGATCGTCAAAGTGTCAATCACCCTTGTGGGCGGGACTTATTTGTAAAGCGCCCAGAACCTCCATTACGGTGATCCAATCTTGTTGAAATAACACTTTATTACTGAGCAAAACGGTTGGATTGTTTGAGAATCAAACTGGCTTTGAACGATAAAAACACATATTGAGAAACTTATACGACATGACAGGAAGAAGATTGTAATTGGTTCATCGCAGGGTTTCTCTCACAAACGATCGGTGGAGTTAACTGTCAATCAAATTCTAACCGTCGTCCTCGTGTATTTCTGACCAATCACAGGATTTGTTTTCTAGTTGTAGTGGGCGTGCCTAAACGCGTGTAAGAAGGAACCGCAGGAACTGTCATCGGTAACAAGCTGGACGGTTGCCGTCAGCTAGCAATGCTAGCCTGTGCCTCGATTGGAAATACCACCAACAGGCTTCCACGTCAGGTAATTTCTAAACTTTGGTAATTGTTGTCCTTCTAACAAACTGTCTGAGATTCCGCGTAAAGTAGTCATTATGTTACAAGCAGATTTTGCAACGGTATGGCTTGTTAGACTGCCATAGCGTTAGCGTTAGCTAGCCAAAATCAGCAGCCATGCTAGGTACCACGTTATGTATGGAGACGACTCTTGTATGCATGTAATACAGTTTATTACAACGAAGTTACAAAAAACTATTCGTGCAAATGACGTGCATATCATTTTATATTTAGACAATGTAGTTCTATAGTAATGTCAACCTTCTAGTATAATATTAGAGCAGGGGTTAGTCTACTATTATCAATAGGCTGCTAGGACTGTAACACCAGAGGTACAATATGTAATTAAACTGTGAAATCATTGTGATGCTGTAATATTTTAGATTTATCTGAAGCTACTGTGTCACGATATTGTGATGCTGAATATTAGTAAAAGTATAGTTACATTCACCTTTTGACATCACAATTACTAGAAGTTTTTAGATTAAAAGGAGTTAGAGTAAAACTAACAAACCTTACTAGTAATTTAGGGCTATCACTGCTGTTGGATCAGTCATACTTTGTGGCCGGTGAATCTAAGATTTGGCGTTTAAATGACACAAAACAGAAATGTAAAGGCTGTTTTGAAATGTAAAGAGGGGGACTTCCCTTCATACTGCTCATGTCCAAATGAAATTTCTTAGTGAAGGTTTCCTTTGCTGTCATACTTCTTTACTGCCATACTTTCGATTGTCCAGAAATGAATAGATTTGTGGATAGCCGACAAGAAAACACAATATTTTTTAAAATACACACTATAACACTATTTTACACATGTAATACATCATGTCTTTATGTGCAACGGGCTCACAAAGCCCGGTGCTGATTTTGACGTATGATTGTGTATTTGTATGAGGCGTGAGTATTGTAAGCAAATACAGTATTGTCACAAAGTCTCACAATTGCTGGATGTATATGAAATAAATTGTTTTGCAGACATAATTTCTGCAGGCGATTGTGACGTAGTGACAAGCAAAGTCCACTTGCGCACAGGTTAATAAAACTATCTACGCTTATCAATTCAGATGAGCTCAACTGACATATGCTACATTAAATTCCTCGTCAGTGCATGGGGTAAATCTATCTTAAATGTCAGTGTTGTATAGTTTTATTTCTTTTTACAAAGAAGCATTGAGTAATGTTGTTGCTGATAGAAAACAGTTGAACTGCGCAGAGAGTTCAGCTCAGTCGAAGCAGGAGCAAGGAGAGGGCAGAAAGCGGAGCGATCGGTCTCGGTTTTATTATGCTCAATTTGATCAGTATTTGCCAATCTAACCGGTCGGACTCATGGTGAAGAGAAAGAAGACGTCGCCTACTAGCGAAGAGCACGAAAATGGGTAACATTATGTTTTAAATAAACACTTTATTTAGAGGTCGAATGCACCGAGGGGTTTCGTTGTCGTTTCTGCAGGGCGCTAAACTGAAAAGCGCTCGCATTTGAATTTAGTTGAAATTAAACCTAAAATATTGGGCATATGAGCCAAAAGACACTTGGTAAAACACTACCACCAGTTACTAAATTGTTTTGGTTGTTGAATATAATTTATCTCAAGACGTTAAATGCATATATTTGGTGTTGTTTTGTCGGGACTGGAGAGGGGATTTGAAACAAACAGCGGCGGCCATGTTGAGAGACAGTGAACGTCGTCTTTAGAAGTTAATTTTGCACACCGCTTTGCTCCTAATGTGACAAATTTTCCCTGAATGTGTTTTGGCAGCATGACACTGGGCTCCAGGGAGGGGATCGGTATCGATGGGAGGAGGAATCCGTCCAGAAAGCCCGATGGTTGCGACGAGGAGGAGAGCGGAGAGCAGGCGAGCGAGGAGCGCAGTACAAAGGGAGACGACGGAGTGGAAATTCTTAATCCATCAACCACGGCTCTCAGCCCCGGTTCAGCTCCGGTTCTCCCCGCTTCTCCGCCGAACCGAACCGGGCTCGTCTCAACCCAGCACCCCCAGACCCTAGCGGAGCCCGCCCCTCCGTGTCACGACCAGCATCATTTTCTCCGATCCAGCGTTCGACCTCCGAGCAAACGGATCCGGAAGGATTCAATCGGCTCCACCATCAATGGACATGGCGGGGCAAAATCGAAAGGTACTGTATGAAATGTGACCAGCTCAGAGGAAAGTGTGCATGGCAGGGGGTCTGCCTTCAGTTGTCACTGTGTTTACAGTTTGTTTATCAGTGATGCCCGAACTGATGCAGGTTCCGAGCTGTGTACTCCCTCTGGGCCACTGGCTGGGTTGTTGTACTCCGGGGTGATTTTTGGCTGCTCCAGCCCAAGTTGCAACACCAGCCTGCGAACAATTTCTGTGATAAGGAGGAGAGGCACAGACCAGAAACTAAAGTTAAATTAATATCCGGCTATTTCCAGTTTCAATTTCTTGGAAACTTGCCTTTTTGAATTTAAAAACACAGGGTTGTTGTGACCTTTGTTATGAAGCGAGTGAGAAAAAATAAATCACAGGTTTTGGACTTCAGTATTTCTGCATGGAAATGATAACAGTACTAGTAATGCACTGATCAGACTTTTCACTCCAGATACAGTACTGGGGCTTTGAGTATCAGCCGATACTGATTATCAATACCAGTATTTAATCAATAAGCTGTATGTCTCACTGTGTGGAAATGACAGGGATCACTCTTTTGTGTGAGGCAACCTCAGGCTTGACTTAAACTTTGCTTTCCTAACTTTCTAAAACAATATGGAACAATTATTACATAGATATGAATTTTCGGAATTGTTATTTATCATTAAAATACTAACAGCTTGGATTAGAAAAAAATCTTATATTGTTAGGATTTAGAATTCTAGTGTAAACCTTTAATATGCAGCAACAAACTGGTCAAAAGATAAACTTAAATATATCCTCTGCATTTGTTTATACGACACAAACAAAATTTTAATTGAATAGATCATCCCTGTTGACACGATACCTGACATAGCTTTTTGAGTGAGTATTGGCTCGATATGTTGGTAGTGTCTTTATCACTGCACCCCTAAACAGGACTAAACATTTTAGAAAGTTGGTCGCAATTTTATTGTTTTTTTCCCCCAAGCACATAGAAAAAGAGCATGATGTCCTAAACAATTGAATTGTTGTTAATGTCAGATGCTGTCATTGGTGAACTGCAGTAAAATTATTCATTCTCCGAGCAAAAAACTACACCCAGAGATCAGTTAAGGGTCTCAGGCTTTACTGACTTGTAAACACACTAAAGGATTTGTCCCGTCAATCACTGATCACAAGTAATGATAAATGCTAAAACACTGAGGAAAGGTGAGGCCGTGGGGTGCGGCAGGAGCTTTCTTCTGCTCATTTGAAAGCCTGTTATTTAAACGCAAGACCACCAACCAGAAACCTGCATGTTTCTTTCTCAAATATTTTTGTTTGTTTTCTCTCACAGTGAGGAAGAATTATTTCGGGTTTGTTTCAGTGTGTATAATTATGCTGCTCCGCAGTGACACTATGTCGGTTTTTTCTTAAAAATGGGTTTATAAATGAATTGGGCTCCAATCGACTGAGCATTTGCAGTTTTGTATTGATGAGTTGGTGTGCTTTGACAAGTGTGTGTGTGATGGCTGGATTTCTTTTGTTGTTGCTTGAAAGGAAAACTGTTTCATCAGATTTATATTTAGTTTACCGGTAAGAGTGTCGACCAGTTGACCAAGGAAGTCCTATTTATTTGAATGTGATGCTAAATTGGTGCATGTCTATTTTGAAAGAGACAGATCTAGGTTAGTGCCTATGACCCACACAGAGAGTTGTATTTGTAAATGAACACATTTGCCCTAAAATAGTGCAGCGGCCGCCTGTAACTGCTTGTGTTAATGCCTCTGGCATTGTGCTCCGCGCTGGGGCAAACTCAGGCATCAGAGCTCACCAGGAGTTGGTTTTGGACCCGTGTACTGTGGACCTGGCCGTAGGGACTGATTGCTTTTCCTGCATCCCTGCCAGAGCTGATCCGCAGAAGGGGAAGCTCTGCAGGTTGTGCAGTGTAATAGCAGTGGGTGGCTTTGTGTGCATGTATTTTAACATCTCCCAAACCACAAACTGCAATTGTATTTTTCTTTCCATCCCATACAAAACAACCCAGGCAGTCAACCAAAAATATTTTGCTCAATCCTTTATATTTTTTAAATGCTGATATTGAAGTTTTCTCTCTGAATGTTTCATAAATGATGGATTTGAAGGCTCCTGTCTCTGTGTAACACAGGAGCAGAGAATGGCTCTTCTTCCCACGGGACAGTGGGACAGTCGGGGCCCATGGCCGGCTCCGCAGGGGGAGTCTCTAAGGCCTCGAAGGGCCAAGGGTCTGCAGAGAAAGAGGAGCAAGCTGGTAACCAGAAGAGGGCTCGTCGGCAGTGGGAGTCTTGGAGCACAGAGGACAAAAACAGCTTTTTTGAAGGGCTATACGAGGTAAAGGACAGAAACAAACGCACTGGAATAGGTTAAAAATGGGCACTGCGTTATGTGGCACAACCTTAACTTAAAGGGGTGGCATTTAATTTTGACACTAGATCCAAGCTAAAATATTTTTGTTTTAAAATGCACAACTTTTGCTGTGTTACATTTAAAATGTAAATTAGTTAGTGCAGGTGTAGCTTTATACTCACCTCTCCTACTCTTGTCTCCAGCATGGGAAGGATTTTGAAGCTATCCAGAACAACATTGCAATGAAGTACAAGAAAAGAGGCAAGCCAGCGAACATGGTAAAGAACAAGGAGCAAGTTCGCCACTTTTACTACCGGACGTGGCACAAGATCTCCAAACACATCGACTTTGCCAACGGTGAGTTTCCCTTTATTTTTGTTGCCCAAAAACAATTGGGACCTCAATGAGTTTGTATCAGTATTTATTTCTTAGAGTTAAAGCCCGACATTACTGTCTTACAATATTAAAGTACAACTCAAACTATCTCATCTGGTGTCACTTAACTTTCATTAGAAATGTCAAATGAGTTAAAATGGGGTTGAAAGGGGCTTCAATATTATTCACTCCATGTCATCATGACAGGAAGACAAATTGTATTTAGTCATGTATATGGTATATTCCAGGTTGCTGTTTTTTCAAAAATGGCCGCACTGATGTTATAGCGCTTTGTTATGCAGGAAGACTTTGTCCCAAAACATTAAAAACCTCTCCAGATAAGCTCTCCACTGCAGAAAGCCCTCAGTGTCCCAGTCCTGTTATCTTTGTGGAGCATTCACATGATGCCTTCTGCGTTCCTGGTTACAGCACTGTTGTGACTTGTGCATCCTTTCTTTTTCAGTGTACTCCAGAGTGCTGAAGAAATCCTCTCAGGAGCTCTACGGCCTCATCTGCTACGCCGAGCTCCGCAAAAAAGTTGGCGGGTGTAAGTGCAGGCTGTACATGTGTTTGAACGCATGCCTTTTTAAACTTGTTTTTTTTCAGCTGTTAGTTTTGGGACGCAAGGGATGTGATTAAACGCTCCCCGTCATGGGGGACAGCTGCTCCGGAGGGACCGCGATGTCGTAAACAGCTCTGTGTTTTGTCTTTCACAGTAATGGATGATAAGAACGTGGCAAAGCTGAATGAACTAATCCAGCAAGGGTAAGTCAGTAGTAAAAATGCATTGCCCACATGCACTATATAAAATGTTTATGTTGAGTAACAGGCTTTATTTACATGCACACAAAAAGGAATTGTCAAGTTTGCAGTTTTTGGTTTTAAAGTCCCTGTGAAATGGAAAGTAGAGCGTCTTTAGCTTCTGTACTGTTAGTTATTTCTCAGTGAAATGTGATATTTGAGTTACAGTTACAAGAGGGATTTAAATCAGATCCTGCGTATTTGATTGGACGGCTAAAAGTGGGCGGGCTTAGAGGACAATTTTCAAGGCTTATTGATGGTGAGAGATACACAGTGACATGCAGGAAGCCCTCATCGAGGACTATTCTGGCTCCCTCGCCTGTTCACGATCACGAGGACGAGGGAGAGATGACTTGGAAACTTTGCCGACTTTAAACTGGCTTTGCTTCACTGCAGCGTGGGCAGCACCTGGCCTTCTTGTCACCCACGGTCAAATTCAGAATGTTGTGCCCGCCCTGCAGCGACACAGTCGGCCGAAGGTTGGCAAAGCCTGCATGAAATAGACCATAATAGACCTCAGCTACATTGTTGGGGAGTAAAACAACGTTTGGATCACTCAGATATAAACACACATCTCTTCCTCTCTCTCATATGGTAAAGTTTGGTTTTATATGACAGATGTTGCCAGCCGTTTGCCCAAAAGTTTCATTTGACTGGATTAATTTTTGTAAATGGCCTTGATTGCTGTTACGTTTTTAAACATATGCAACCAATTTACTTGGTTTTTATGAGAAGAAAGAATAAAATGTTCTCTTACTGATTTTTTTAAAGCATATGTTTTGCATACATCAAGACCATCATTTATAGTTGAGACAGGGACACAGGATCAAAATTGCGAAAATACGTTTTTCATCTCTTTTAGTACTACATCAAATCTGCAAAAATACAGATAAGCTTTACTCTCCATATGAAGTGATCAATATCAAATACAAGAAATTTGCTTCAGCAGCAGGAACAATTATAAGCAGAATCTTAAACCTTAAAGGATGTAGTGTGGTAATATCTTAATTACTGCATGACCTCTGTGTTTTTCTTGTTTTGTTTACTACTTGTATAATTGTACAGCTAATTCTTTGTTGTGTACATGTACGTGTATTAAAGTGGAGATTTCACTGCTGTTCTGTGTGTTTGACCAGGGCCACCACTGTGCGCTCCAAAGGGAGGAACTTGAAGATCAAAGCACCCATGTGCCGAGCACTGAAGAAACTCTGCGACCCTGATGGTGAGCATGTGATGACAGACACACACTGTACATACAAAGTAAACAATCGTCATCGCTGATAATACAAATCGTGGCGCAGGGCTTGTGGGGGCGGGGTTTTGGCAATAACAATGGCAGCGTGTGGGCTAGTGCCGTTTCCATGGTAACTCCGTGGGAGCAAAGTGAGGAGGAGGAGCAGGAGGGAGATGATGGAGAAGACTGGTCTGACCGACTGACACCTGCCCTTCTGTTCAACAACAGACATTCACCAAACTTAGAGAAAACAACTGCTTTTAACAAGGATGAGAAACTGAGGCCTTCTCATGGAGTCAGTGGTTGTTTTTGTTACTGTCTCAGTTTTAAAAAGCATACGATATCAGCTGTATCGTTGTGTTCCTGTAGCACTTCTCTGCAGATTTTTAGGAGTTCCTACTTTCCCAAAGTGCCTCTGACTGAGTCTCAGCCTTCAGAGTCATCTGTTCCCCTCAGAGATCTGTGCTGATGTTTCTTATTCAGTCTCATCGTGTCTTTGTCTCTCTGCAGGAGTGAGCGACGAGGAGGACCAGAAGCCGGTGCGGCTACCCCTGAAGGTGGCAGTGGAGCTTCAACCACGGAGTAACCACTCCTGGGCCCGCGTTCAGAGTCTCGCCCACAACCCTCGCCTCAGGTCAGCATACCTGTTAACTATTGTCTGCAGGGAGTTTATTATCACAAAGACAATACCAAGAATCTTTTAATAATTAGCTTCAAAGGAGACATTTACATATATTTCAGCATCACTTGAGAATCACTTTGCAGCACAGTCATAGTTGTGTAAAAGCCACAAACATTTAGTCCACTTACTTTTGTCAGCTGTGCTCCTTGTTGGTGCCCTCAGGAAGCTCTAACACCCGACACTTGGTTTGCATAGTTTTTCATGTAAGGAAAGAATTCATGAACATGCACTTTTTTTTATTGTTTTCAGAATCAGTTTTCCAGCAGCACAGCTCAATAATGCATTGCCTTTTGGTAAATGAATGCCAGTTTTTAGATAATGGCTTTGAATGCGTCATCAAGCAGTTCTGAAAGGATGCCTGTTTGCAATTAAAGCAAATGACTTATTGACCAATAAAAATACAAATTAAATTACAAAACTTCTGTGTGCTTTGGAAAGCAGTCGACGTAAATCCAACAGAAATATGTAAAGTATATTTTTACAGCCTCAGCAGTTACTATCCCTCAGAAGATTAGACTGAATCAAAGTCTATCTAAAGAGAAAGAAAAATACTTAATATTAACATAGTCACAACTCATACAAATCCTGCCCTAAACAGACAGTATACTGTTGCAGAGCTAACCGTAGTAACTAATAAAAACCTGAGAAACACACAGTGTACAGACTGAGTGACCACAGTCTGCCAGTAGAGGAGGGCAGACACAGACAGACCTGGCTGCCAGCGAGGACAGACTGTACCTTCATTGTGATGAGGGTGCTGTGGAGACAGAATTACACTTAAATTACAGAATCATCAGCGAGGAATTCTTTCCAAAATTTGATAGCAGCTGTCTGCTTTCTGAAGTCTGACAGAGACAAATTACCCATCATTCTGGAGGAAAAGAAAGAATGTGCACTGTTGGCTGCTAAATATGTCACTTCTGCCACAACAAAAGAGACAATGTGCCCACATTCTGATAATCACCCCTATCTTTATTACTTTTATATTTAGTTGTATTGCCTATTTTATTACCATTTTTATTCTTTTATATATTATTATTTATTCATTCCAATCTTTTGTTAATGCTGTTCTCTGTAGTGCATAACTGTGCCTTGGCAACACATGTCAAACGTCATGGCATAAAAGCCTTTTTCATTAGAATTGAACTGTAAATCAACAAAAAAATCCCCTTTTGTGTCTTTTCCAACCCAGGATGGTTGTGGAGCTCCACAGGAAAGTTTCCAGCCTCATCGAGTATCTGAAACAGAAGTGGGCGTACCACGACCAGCGGATTGTATCCTTTGAACCATCATATTGTTTGCAACTTTGTAGGGAACTATTTATTATTGTGCAACCATTTTTCTTATATCAAATGCAGAGTTTGAGAGCATTAAACTTTAAAAATGTTGTTATAAACAAGCTTTATCATCAGTTAATGGTGATAAACACAAAGCATATATTATAATATAATTTAAAATGAAATAAAATTACTTTTTTAGAGAATCCTTTTCTACATCCAGCTGTACTACCATGCAACATTTTGTTGCACAGTACAATTCTTTTAGAATTGTTGTGTGTGCAGTGTTATTGCACTTCAGCTGTGAACATGCAAATTTCTGTCAGATATATCTGATTCCTTGACACTGACCCTTCAGCTTAAGAGTCTGATGGAGAGGGAGGCTCTGGAGGGCAGCCAGTCCAGCTCAGCCTCTCCCAGTAAATCCCAGCAGGAGGAGCTCTTTCTTTTCCCGGCTGAGAGCAGCACTTTGACCGCCCTGCCTGGTGTGGCACGTGTCGTTCATTCCAAGGCCTCCTGCACTGTACACTGGCTAGAAAGTGGCAAGAATCGGCCTAACGCCAAGGAACTGCCAGCTGCTCAGATTCTGGGCATTCACACTGCTCCACCGCTTCGGACTGGGGCTAAATTCGGACGGGGAGGTGCCGGTATTGCTGGTGCTTCAGTGACTGTATTGGGTGACAGTCGAGTCAACCCTGAGCCTTCACAAGACTGTTCTACAAAGGTGGAGGAGAAGAGACTTCAGTCAGATTCTGTCCCTGCTGCCTCTCTACAGACTCCGGTTCCTGTGGAAGAGGGGACTGAGGTGGTTCTACCTGAAGGGGGGAAAGCCTGTGTGAGTGTGGAGGCTGTTACTGGTTCAGCAGTGACCAAAAGCATAGAGAAGTTGTTTAGTGGTACAGAAAGCTCATCGGAGCAGTGCAACGAGGAGCAGAACAGCAGCACCTCGTCCCCAGAGGCAAACCAGACGACTCCATCCAAACCTCCAATGGGCGGCTCGGAGGAGGGAATGTCTGCACCAGCAGCCAGAGAGCGAGTCGTCGAGCAGATCAGAGGGGAGGGCTGGAGCACCCGTGATGCCGAGAACGTCACCCTGGCTGAGCTCTACCTGATGTTTGGGAAGCCCGGCAAGCTGCAGCTGGAGTACGAGTGGCAGCCTTCTGTCGCTCTCAGCAACCAAGAAAACGGACAAGCCTTAGTGCAGCTCAAGCCCAACAGGACAAACCGTGTTTTGCGCTGCCTGCTCAAGCTGGTAGCCACTGAAGTCAATCCTAAACCTTTGGTAGGAATTAACTGCTATTTCTCACAGTGTTGTTGCTGGTTAGCAGATGCCCATTTTTAATTGTATTTATGAACAAAACTTCTGGATGTTATCAGAAATTGTTATTACAAGTTGGCTGTCTGAGTGAAGTGTGACATTGATGAGCAGTGCTACTCTGCACCTTGTGCCAATAAGCTGACAATATTTGAAATTGTCTGCATATTTAAAATCTGCGAGAAAAATACACAAGAGAGGAACGCACGCTATGTGCACTGTATTAACGATGTGTTATCGTGTGATAAGGACCTAACTGTCAAAAGGTTAAAACCTGTCATTTGTGCATCACAGTGGCATGAATGAAAAATGCAACTTGATATTGTTTTGTAGCGTTCTTTAATCACATGCCACAGTGCCTCTGATAAAAGGGATAAACCCAATTAAATGGACAACATAGTGTTGCATTTGTTCAGTGTCAACTTAAAGTTTGCACTGGGAATTGGCTGTGAATTGCTCTCTGTCGCCTTTCAACTCTATCTAAATAATTACCTAGAAATGTACATTTGTAGTGGTGATGATGTCAATAATGTGTCTGCTCCTCCAGGCTCCAGAGCTGTGCTCCACAGCCACGTCTCCCCTCAAAACGCATCAAGAGGAGCAGAACCAGGCGCTCACACCTCCGGGGAAAGGTCCCATACCCGGTGTTCGCAGCCCCAGCTGTGGCCGGCAGCAGGCCTCTGTCCGAGGGGCCCGGTTACACCTGCCAAATGCTGGAGTCGCAGGTAATTTCAGGATCTCTGTCACATATATTAAAGCTGTAACTTTGGTCTTCGACGTCAACCCAGCACAAATAAACTGTGGTTGCTTGTGTCTTTGTGTTTAGAAAGTTACCCCTGAAATAAATGCTGTCCTCATTTTATATATATCTTACTTCTTTCTGTCGTCAGGTGGACGCAACCTCCCCCGCTCCCTGCTGGGGTCGACGGCAGGCAGCGACTCAGAAAGCAGCGTGTTTGCGGTACCCACCACGCTGCCCCCCAACAGCTCACGGCACAACAGAATGTTTTCCCCCAACAAGGAAGCTGAGCGAGCCCTCAAACAGCAGCTCGACTCCATCAGTGTACGACGAAGCAGTGCAATATATTTCACACCAGCTTACAAAGACTACATTGGTATATTGTCATGTGTTAATATGCTTTTTTTCTTCCCCTTTTTCTTTTTTTTAAACAGATGCAGTCAGATCTTTTATTTTCAAGACAGAGAAAACCTCGAAACAGACAACTGCGGAAACCCCTGGTAGTTCAGGTAAGAGAATAACAGGAGGGTGATTTTACTTTATCTATTCTGTAGTATCCCAGTGAACACCAGCACATCTCTGTTGCTTTGTTGAACATACAGTCTAAAACATGGCAACGGGAAAATGTCCATTTTCAGCTTTACCATTGACACCTTTTGTTACAGATCCACCATGAGTCTCGTAGCCCTTTTGTAATGAAGATGCAAATGCAAAGATTTGAATTGTAAAGAAGTTAAATGCTAACCAATGGGGTTAGAGAATTGATTGAATACTTGAACTGTAAATGTCTTCATCATGCTTCTCTGCTCTCTGTTCATAACCTGTGCATTTAATTCCATTTCTTCTGTCTTTCACAGCGAACACTCCTACCCCGAACTACAGGAGACACTCCTCAGCATGTCTGCTCCTTCTCCATCCTCTCCAACTCCTCCGCCACAGGTATTCTACGATCCTACAATTAAGTTTGTTGTCAGCAGAAGATAGAAATAATGGTACTTTTTCCCTGTAATGTAGCATCATCTGTTCACTATTAAACTATGTCATACTTCCTGAAAATATGTCCTGTTTGTGTGTAACTGCTGGTAACAAGCTCTAATGTGTCATTTCTATTTTCAATAACAACTCTGCTAATCTCTCGCTCTCTCACTTCCTGTTTCTTCCCTCAGGAACTGGATCTTTCCGGCCAATCCACACTCGCCTGGCTCCTTCTTCCCGCCCCCTCGTGTCCAAAGCTTCCCCTGCAGCGTCCAGCTCTGCAGCGGCCAGCCAGCTCTCCAGTACGTACTGCTTTTATTATTTAATCTACATATCGTCTCAATCTTTCTGACTAAATTCTAGGTGGAGTTTGATTTATTTGTATTAAACTGTTTGATTATATCAAACATATAGATATTTTTTTCTTATTTTAAAATTCTCCATTAATTGTGTTTTTATCCCATATTTTATGATGACATGGCTCCCTCTCTGAATGGGCTCAACAAAACAGGAAGACTGCATTGAAAATATATATATAAAAAAAGTCAAACTGCTTAAAATGAGTGATACATTTTTTGACCTGTCAAATTAAAAACCCTCAACATCATTAATCACTTACAGTTTGTATGCTGTTGCTCTGCCCTCTCATAAAGTTAAAGTCGATGTCTTACACACCACCAACAATATTCATAATAAATCAATCTTCTGTGTCAAATCCAGCTTTTGCAAAACAAAGTTCTTTTTGTGTAAGACTGTGAATTTTCTGGATTTTTATCCAAAATCCAGTTTCAGAGTATATGGAATGATTGGCTTCTTTATTCTTTACTCCCACACAATCTGACAGTCAGTCACAAAAACTCTTTTGTGCAAAGGAAATAGACAAAAGAATATTCTTCCACCTACTCTAAGTTTCTTTTTTTCACATCATTTTTTATATTCAGATTGTTTTTTTTACTTTTTAAGTCCACCATCTTCACATTCTCAGTTACTGTTATCACCTTGTTTCTAAACTGTTAATACTCTTCCAGGCACCATTGACCTGGCAGCTAAGTCTGCAGGGATCATCCCTGAAAGTCCCCGTCGGGAGCTGGACTCTCCTGCTGTTGATGACGGCGACCTGCTCGGCACCGCGCCCATTGTTGATGCTGAAACAGAGTCTCCACTCCTCCAGGGCAATGCCCCCGAGGTCAGCAGCACACACTGACACACACACACACACGCTGATGTAAACTGGGAGCTTTGCTTCACTTGGTGTCTGCACATTTATGCTAAACAGCTATTGCACAAATCTTTTGTTATTTATGTAAATTATCAGAAGTAGATTTTAATCGCTAGATCCAGTGTTGGAATGTAACATACACAATACATTTACTCAAGTTCAGTTCTTAAGTACAGTTTTGAGGTACCTTACCTCAGCATTTCCACTTGTACTCCACTACATTTTAGAAGCAAATATTGTACCTTTTACTCCACTACAATTAGCTGAAAAATAAGTTACTTTTCAGGTCAAGATTTAACATGAAAAAGATGATGATGATTCTGCATTCCTTTAGATTAAACCACAAAACAGTACAGTTCAATTGCATCAAAAATAAGAATCCAGTAATATATTTGGAATATATATAACAAGCTGCTTATTGAGTACTTGTACTTAGAGTATCAAGTACATTTTTAAATTTTAAGTTCATTTTGATGCTGATACTTGATACGTTTTCAATGCCGGCCTTTTACTTGTAATGGAGTAATTTCACAGTGTGGGATTAGTACTTTTACTGAAGTAAGGGATCTGAATATCTGCAATTCAATATGACTGTAGGTTGCATCTTGGTAGACTATAACATATAACCTACATGGTTGCACCACATAGGGCTGTACCAAATCTCTTTTTTTTTTACATTTGTAAATGTAGATTTTTCTATCAAAGCCACCTGTATGTTTCTCAGGAAACCCAACTTTGAAGGAAGTAAAAAAGTAAAACTGCCCACATTAAGTGTGACGATATTTTCCTTTCACAGAACGGCCAGCCTCCGCCGTCTCCTGGAGTGTCCGGTGGTGGAGACTCTCTCCTCTCCCCCCCCAGCGTGGCCTCGCTGCTGGACATCTCCCTCCCTGGCCCGCCTGAAGAGGCTCTGGCCCCCGGAGAACCTCAGACACACATCAGTGACTCCATCATCGAACTCGCCATCAACTCTGCCCACTATGGTGTGTGTGTCTCTGTGTGTGTGTGTCTCTATCCTACATGGATACCTGAAGAGTGCTATATTCCTTTCTTTAAAAATGACAAATTGCACTCTGGTATTTAAGCATTGAATTGAAATTGGTTTGTTTTGGTGTTATTACAGTGGAAAAATATTTTATCATCCAGGCTTATCGAACATGTTTGTATAATCTAATGGCTGTCTGCCTGTTCTGCTGCAGGCGAGGAGGCCGCTCTCTCTCCAGCCAAGCTAAGCAACAACGACGGCTCCAAACTGCTGGCCTCGTCCCCCTCAGTCAGCCCGTCCAGAGGCTGGATCCCATCGCCCAGCCACGACCCCCAGTGGTACCCCAGCGACTCATCTGACTCCACACTGGGATGCCTCCTCTGTACGTCTCTTTCTCTCAAATAAACTTACACATGCTATCACAGATCTTCTTTCCGGCTCTGCTGAACTCTGGAGAAACCATAAAACTTTAATGTCAGACAAATAACTAAATGCACTAATAAAGTAACTAAATTTTATGTTTAGTAAACTTTCACAAAGAACTCTTTGTGCCTTCAAACTTTCACTCTCTTCTTAATGCACACCAACACTGATGCAGCTGCAGACTTCCTCTAACAGCGATGTCCCATAAAGACGACTTTGTCTCCACTCTTCATGTGTGCTGTCCATTTTATTCACTGCCTGTCTCTTGTCCATCCAGCCAGCATGGTGTCTCCTGATAAGGGCAAGCGGACCACCCTAACCCCTTCTGGCCCCTCCAGTGGCACGGCTTTGCTTGGTCCTAGCCTCCTGGACTGCAACTCCCATGATTCCTTTCAGTCCCGTGGCCTTCCTGATGTGGCAGAGGTAAGTTGGGCTCTTGACATGACAAGAACTTTTCTCTTTGCTCTCAGCTAGGTATACAAAAAGTCTGCACTTAAGCAACTGAGCTAACTTTAGCACAGGATTTATCTTTGTTTGTAAGGTTTTGCCTTTTGAAAAACCTGGTAGCCTCAGCTTACTGCTGACATCTCACTTTGCATTATGTTTTCTGGCAAGATCGCAGTTTGTTTTATTGTTGAGTTCCGGGAGACCAGTTGCGGATGGATAAAAATTCAGAACATGGGAGTTTGGGGTGGGCGTGGTGAAAGCTCTGTGTTTGTGCTTGCAGATGGACTCTCAGCTTGCTTGTATGATGAGTGAGAGCAGCGTGGACTACATCGCTCGCTTCAATGACCTGGCTCAGGAGCTGGCTGTGACTGAGCCCTCCATCCCACCGCCCTGAGGGTGAGGACCTGGCTCCAGTGACCCACGGCCAGCTGGAGGACATGAGTCTGTCGCTCTAAAAGGTCGTCATGCTGTCCCTTCCATGGAGAAAAGATGGCGGTGAAGAAAGGCTGAAGCCCCCCTCTAAAGCCACCCCTGCCCTTTTTGTAAAAGTGCAATAATACCAGTGAACCTTGACCTTTGTTCCAAGCGACTTTGAAACTTGTTGGTTTCACTGAACTCTTCTTTAAGTTGAAATGCCCTTTAAAAACAAACACTTTAGAAAAACAAATTTGTTTACAAAACACAACCTCATGTACAGGAAAATACTATGCCATATCTGAACAAAATATTTTCACTGATCTTTTATGTCTCTTCCTGCTCTTTGTGTGTTTGTCTGTCTTCTACTCTGTCAGATTAACCCCACAAAATGTGTAAATCCGCCAAATGTGCAGTTCAGATCCCAGCTGGTGGCAAACCGCCGCTGGAGGGTGATTTCGAAAGAAATGGCAGCGAGAAAGTGGTTGAATGTGGTGAGATTCTTGTTTCTATTCAGTTGCAGAAGTAGAGCACGACACAGCAGGGCAGGCTGCTGCCCTCCATTTCACATGATCAGTTCAGGCTTTTATTGTTTGCATTTTAGGAACACAGCCTGCCATGCGTGCTTGGGATCAGGCTTGTCATTTCTTACGGTCAAATCTCACATACGAGAGGCAGCTTTTGTTGGTTGACTTCATTTGAAGTTTGTGCTGTGATCATAGTTCAGTGTGTCCATCACCGGTCGCTTCATGCAGTTATCATTTTTCACATATGTTGAGGTGATAACACTGGTTGCAGTGGTCTTCAGGCTGGTTTGTTGTTGCATATGACAGGTCTACATTTAATATTGGTCTTTTTTTAAATGGTCTTGTCACAGTAGTTGAGAGTATTTTAACTCAACTTTGGTGACAAATAACAATGTTCATTTACTTCAGCTCTCTTGTTTGTATCTTGCAGACAAAAGAAGTGAGTAGAGGACTAAAAAGGCACCGTGAAATGGATAGTTTGGATTTATTGAGGATTTATCCATCGTTGGTGTTTTTCAGACAGTAGATGGCTGTCGGCATCCCATCAGTTTGGATAATCAGGCAGGAGAACCAGCAAAGAAGCTAAGCAATGTACTGCTGTGGGCGGGGGCAGCAGCGAAACATGTTTTAGCCATCCAAGCAAGGTGAACCATTGAAAATATGAGAAATATAGTGTAAACTTCAATTAATATTATTTTTTAAAAGATGCTTATATTACATTTTGCTGCTGCCCGTCCACAGCAGTACATCCTTTGTGCTGGTACTCCTGCCTGCTTCTCTGTAGTCTATCTATGGATAAGTACCTCATACAACCCTACATCCAACCTATCCCTTTAACCCACAAATGTGACCAACCATGTATTCATTTTCACTGAACAGACTGAAATTACAAATGACATGGGTACTATTCAAAGTGTCCAGCAGTGTTACACTCCGTTTGAACTCCACAAGAGTGAGAAGTCAGAAGTATCTAATGAATTCAAACACTAAAGCCATTGTGGATGCTTCACTTATTACGTTTTTTTTAAGTTGTGCAGTCATTCTTTAATCTC